>PVIJ01003848.1:0-106496 GCA_004024925.1 Scalopus aquaticus | reverse complement strand
TACCTGGGGGAAGGAGTGTGGGGAGGGGGTTGGGGCTCCCAGGCTGACCCAGCAGCTGCAGCTGCTTTAAAGGAAGTGGGTCTTTGGGGGAGGGCGAAGGGAGTCAGGGGAGGAGGGGAAAGCCTATTCCTTGCCCCCAATAGAGGCCCAAAGAATCTGAAGGAAGGAACCTGAGACTGTGTGAAACCCAAGAGACTGAGATATTTCCAAGCCCAGCAGAAAAGGAAGCCGCTCTCCAAGGACACCCAATCTAGCCCAGTCCTGACCTGGAAACCTGAAGGAGCCTCCCTGCCCCCACTGCCGCAGCCCGCAGTGACTGCCTGGGCCGTCAGAGTGCAGACAAAGGCAATGGAGGTGCAAAGGGGATGGGGAGAAAGACATGAACCGTGCCAATAATATACAAAATGAACTGAAAACAAGACTTCCCTGGGATTTTCCCCCTAGTCTTAGAGCATCTGGTTTCATTTCTCCTCCCTGAAGGAAAAAAGAGAAGAAAAGAAAAAGAAGAGGGGTGGGGGTTGGTGGATAGAGCACATATGTTTTCAATGGAGCCCTTAAAGTATACCCAGGCAACTGGGAGCCGAGCCTGGGGTGCAGCTCTTGTCACCACCAGCCCGACACCAGCCTGTCAGGAGGGTGTGCGGGTACCTGCGCGGTCTGAGCAAGTTGTTTCGCTCTCGGTGCCAGCTTCGGCCTCCCTGAATGGCTTCTGAGAGTTTCAGAAGTAACAGGAGAAAACATGGTAAAACACATAGTAATAATGGCATGGACAAGCTTTCCTGGACTTTCCAATACATTTTCTCATTTAATTCCTCCAGACCCCAATGTAATTAGTGTTATTATTGTCCCATTTTATTGGTGAGAAACCTGGGTAACAGAGAGGTTGACTTATTAAGGTCCAACAGTCGATCGTTAGAGGGACTAGAACCCTGCTCTGACGGACTCCAGAGCTCTTAAGTCATAGATTAGGTCAGGTAAGACTGTTGCTATGGTTACGAAACTGTATACATCAATGTTCCCACATTTTGTTTGGAAGAAATGTTCAATATAATCTGGGTTTGAGAGGTGAGGACTGGTGTACTTCTGCTGAGAGGGGGAATTGAGACAAGGGGTATCTAATACCGTGACCCAAATTCCAAATTTATAACTGGAGCAAGTGACACCTCTCATCAGACATTCTGGATTCAGTCATGTCACCATGAGCTGGGCAAGGGGTACATCTGCGAAGTACCCCAGTCTTCCAACTCTCTGTAATTCAATTTTCTCATCTATACATGGGTTAATAATATAATTATCACATTGAGTTCTATGGGAATTCAATGAAAAAAGCACATAAGGCACAGGAAACCTTCCAGAAATGGTTAATACTATTGTTCTATGTCTTCTGTCACTTAATAGCACCATTCACAAGCTGTTCCCCAGAGCAGCCCCCTAAAATCCAGAGCACAGAGGGGAAGTTGCATACCCCCTCGGCATAGAACAGTGGAAAGATCTCTGGAGCTAAGGCCAGCTTCCCTGGGTTCAACTTGTGGCTTGTTCTCTAGCAGTTTGACCACGGTCAAGTCACTTGCCAGTCAGTATATGGGATTAATCATGATTGCCTGGTCTGCCTCACAGACTTGTAGCCCCAAAGAGACAGAGTAATACAAATAGAAAGTTCTATATTTGCTTCCACAGGTCACAACTTGACTGCGCCTTATAATATCAAAGATTGAAAAAACTTTCTGAGAAATTGAAAGTAGCATTGTAACAAAGTGACACCATTATTTTAAATTGGCATTTCACACTGTTTTTCAATGGAGGGACTAGGTTTCAGCTTTATCCATAGTGAACATGAGTGGGTCCCCTTTGCTTTTAAATCTTTAACATATATCCGGGTGGCTGCTGAGAGAATATAATGATCAGAAGCACTCAGTAAAGGTGGATGTGACCAGCCAGGAAATCACCCTGGAGAATAAAATAAAACTCTCATTTTGGGCTATGGCTTAATAAGCAGATATGAAAAGGGAGTGAGAGAGGTGGGAGACAAATGCAGATAAAGGAACAGAGAGGCAGGGGGCAAGCTGAGGCAATGGGGAGGAAGGCACCGTGAAGGACCAAGGACTGAAGAAATCCAGATGGGTGTCTTGGGCATGAATACATCCAGCAGACATAGAAAGATGCACGGATTTTTAATTTCCGCTGTTAAAAATACAAAACAAGCATTTGAAAATCACTTGTGCTTCCTTTAGTCGTCAATGTTTGCGTTAAGGTAGACAAGAAAAGGTGTTTCTCTGCTGTGAACTGACTGCTGTCCCACTCCAAGGCTTTCCCATTCCCTAAACTTTGGATCTCTCAGAAAGCAGGGGGAATACTGGGGGTGGGCACAGATAAGGGGAGGTGGATTCAGAACAGACGTGAGTTGGTTGAGAAGGGATCTTCCCGCCTCCACAAAGGTACCCTGATTGGCCAATGATGCCAGGCTAACATGGTCCTTACAAGCATGGGCACCAAAGTTTGCCAGGCCTGAACATAAATCCTGATTCTGCCCTTACCACATGGAACTAGTTGCTCCATGTCTCTCCCTTAATGTAAACACAATAGCTTCCGTCTCCTGATGTTATTGTGAGGATTAAATTAATAAGATAAATAAAAAATCAGTCACAGGGCCCAGTGCATAGTAGTAGGCACTCAATAAATGTGCAACATTACTATAATAACTAGGAACAAGAGCTGTTAACTGAGCCGTCTTTCCAGAAATGCCTTTTATCAGAGTGATTGCCAGAACCAGACTAGCCTGCACCCGTCATGCTTTTTCAAATGTTTTCTCCACATACTGAAAAGATTTTTCTTTTATCAGTCTCTCTGCCGCCTTAGTGCCCACTCCAGCTCTCTCATGCGCTGTTGTGCTCTCTCTCACTCTCCCCACACTGCTCCTTTCCCGCTATCACCAGAGAAGCCCTCAGTCTTCCAAATAGATATAAAGATGTGACCGTGCCCAGGCCCCTGCTCCTTTTGAAATTGGGTAGCCTCGTCCAAAAGGGCTGACAATATTGTTTTTGTTTCTCAGATCCTAGAATCTCCCACAAACCCTTAAGTGGACATTCCAACGCCTCTTCAGCCCACTCCTAGCTACTCCAGCTGGGGCTCTCAGGAATCCAACAGTGCCACCTTTAAGGCCTCGTTCACAATTCTGACACCTGCATCCTGGCTCTTATAGAAACGCCTTGCTCTTCTCAATGTATGTGATGTTGAGAAAACTGCAGGATGAATGGGGAAGGCATGATCATAATGTTAATGGGACTTTAGACATGCAAATGCATCTTCTGAGCGTGGATGAGCTGAACAAGGGGATGTGAGCGGCGGGAATGGGCAGGTGCCATCAGAGCAGCAGATGTGCAGCGCTGGGAGGGGGCACTAAGAAGTGCTGAGAGGAAACATAAGGGTCATTTAGAAAAATGGAATATTTGAAGAACTCAGTGAGGGGGTGTAAATGGACAGACAGAATGAGAAAGCAGGAGAATGAAGTCTGAGCGCTGGCGGGGAGCACAGATGAGAGATTTCCTGAAAATGAGAGAGAGGAGAGGAGATTGCCCGGTGGGAAACTGGCCTGAAGCGGGAGCCTTTGTGCTCAAAGAGTTTGAAGAAAGGAAGCCAGGGGCGCCTGTCTGGTCAGTTCGCCACCTAGATTCAGAGTGGTCTCAACCTGGGACCGAAGAGTCCACTTAAGTGGCAGGACGAAAGGATCTTGCTTCCCACTGAGGAGTTACACTAGCCCGTGAACCTGGGCTTTTTCTATCTGTCGCTTTAGACCTCGCGCTTCCTCCGACTGCAACCATGCGTTTACTCAGCTGACTAAAACTCCTGGCAGAGAAGCCAGAGGAGCCTGGAAGGATTCAGGAAGGGCCTGGTCCTCCATCAGTGTCTGTGCGCTAACACTACATTGTTCTCTTAACAGTGTTTTTCACACGAGCCTTTCAGAGAATACTGTCCTCTAGGAACAAAATGCTTTTTCCAATGTTTTCTCAACATACTGAAAAGATTTTTCTTTTATCAGTCTCTCTACCTCCTTAGTGCCCACTCTAGCTCTCTCATGCTCTCTTGTGCTCTCTCTCCCTCTCCCCACACTGCTCCTTTCCTGCTATCACCAGAGAAGCCCTCAGTCTTCCAAATAGATATAAAGATGTGCCACTAAAAATGGAAGGATGATCTTTTCCCTAAAAATGTTTAAGGAAAAGCAGTAAGGATAGAACGTGTTCTGATAATTTTACTGACATCTTTGCTGCCAGCTCCACGTGCCAATACTAGACTGCAAGAGTCCGCATCTGAGTTAGCATAGAATTGTATTTGTAGATATTTTGTGATTAAAATATGAATCGTGATATTGCACAAAGAGCCCTTTGATTTCCAATGAAGGACCACTGAAACAGGTTTACAACTCCACAAGTTAGGATTGGGCTCGTTATGTCTATTCTGCTTGATGACTTATCTCTCTCATTGTTGCTTCCTTTCACTTCATTCTCCACACTGGGGCAAGAATGATCTTTCTAACATGTCAGTCAGTCAGTGTGTCATTTCCCAGCTCTAACCTCTTTTGTGGCTTCTCCTTGCCCTTGACTCAATGCAGACTCCTGACCACGGCCCATCAGCCCTGCAGAAGCTGGTCCATGCCCACCTCTTCAACTTGCCAACTGCCCTACTTGCTCATAGTATGCCAGCTACATTGTCTTTTTAAGTTCCTCAAATAGGCCAAGCTAAAGTCCACCTCAGTGCTCTTGTTCTTCATGCTGCTTCCTCTGCTTGGAATGCCCTTTCTATCTTCAGTTGGCAGAGTTTTGGTCGCCAGAACCTTTACCGCCTATTGTCACATCTGTTGTTATGTCACATTGCATGGCAAAAGAAATTATTCACATATGACATGGTAACTAATAAACTGACTTTAAGATTGCAAGACAATTCTGGATTATCCAGGTAGGCCCAATGTGATCACATGAGCCCTTAAAAGTAAAGAAATACAGGGGGTGAGTTTGGAAAAAAAAAAAAGTAAAGAGATACAGAAAAAGAAGTCAGAGATGGGAAGCATGAAAAGGACTGGAGCCCCCCTTGCTGGCTTGAAGATGGAGGGGAATGCAGGAAATGAGCTTGAAAGTATATTCTTCCCCAGAGTCTGCAGTAAAGAATGCAATCTGGTCTATACCTTGATTTTGGCCTTGGTAGACTGAGAAGGGACCCCAGCTGAGCCACTCTGCCTGGAATGCGGATCCAGAGAAACTGAGAGGCAAGAAATCAGTGTTGTTTTCATTTACTAAGTTTGTGGTAATTTGTTATAACAATAGAATGTTAATATCATCCTTCCTTTTTCATGGTTATCTCCTTCCCATCTTTTGGATCTCAGCTTAAATGTCAGCCCATCCAAGGTCTTATACTGACCATCCTACTCAAAATAAATTTCCTCCCCCATCCTCATTATACTCCTCGGTACCCATTGGTTGTATCCTATGTGTCCCTTATCAGAATTTTAGCTATTTTACTTATTTGACTTTTGAATGTGAGGCCCATGAGAACAGGAGTTTTTGTTAACTGCTGTAGCTCTAGGACATAAAAAAGGAATGGCACAGAGTAGTCACTCTATAAGTATTTATTGAATGCATGAATGAATATTTATTGAACACAGACTTTGTTCTACATTCTGTACTTGACTTACCTTATTTCATTGGATCCTTACAATACCAACCCAAGTTAGGAACTGTTATTTTCCCTGCTCCATAGGATTAATAGAGTGGTTGGATACACACATACTGACTCCAAAGTATCATCACTGCTAACTACACTCTGACCTGATAAGATTATTGCAAAGGATTAAAAAAGTAGATATGTACATTCATATGAAATTTTGCATATAATTTCATGGAATTCAGACAACCCATAAACCTCAAGTTAACTCACAGTATGCTATCTGCATCAAAGGATATTCACAGTTGAATAGAGATTAGCTAGATTGGATCAGATGAGCTTCGGGTCCCCTTCTAGTTCTTTGATAGCACTGGTCAACAAATTTTTACAAAAGTCATGTTACTGAAATAAAATTAGTCATTTCCTATCAATTTGTATGTGCTCAACATGAATATGATGGTCAAATTCTAATTTTGACTCTAGTTTTTTTGTAATCTGAAATAAATGGATGTTTACATCACAAAATGCATGCCAATAGTAATAGGTCTATGGTTAATACTTGTAAAAAATCAAATCTTAGACTACTTCTTAGGTTTCTTCGCTTGTCTCTTGTACAGCTGTTCAGGAATAGAACAGATGGAAGATGGTTTCCATTGTGCAAAAGCGCAGCCTTAAGACTCAGTTTCGAAGAGTCTAGAAATAGTCTCCATTCTTGTGGGTCATGAGTGATTTTTAACGCATTCATGAGGCCCTCAATATCAGAACAGAATACCAGAGTACTTTCCTTTCTGAAGAAAGGCTCCAACTGCTGGTGGCGCTTTCGATAGAAAGTAATTGTGACATCTTCTAGAAGATTCCATCGTTGGAGTCTTGATCCTAGCAATTCTGCCTTGTTCTTGGATAAGTCCAAATCACGAACCAGGTCAGTTAGTTCTTCCTGTGTTAGCCTGTGTGGGGTTGATGATGCACCACAGTGAAAATCTGGATCACTGCATGCTGATGGAACAGGAGAAGAACAGGTCGGCTCACCCTTGTCCTCATCAGATGAATCAAGAGAATATTCTGCTGGAGGTTCTGGATTAGGAATTCCCTCACCATGTGGAACTGGTCTCAATGCAGACAGAATGTTTGGGTAAACTATTCTTGACTTCTTTTGCTTCGTTATTCTGCCAGAAAGAGGAGGAACCAAGCAGAAGTAACAGTCTTTTCTGTGGTTGCTTGGCTCTCTCCACACCATGGGGACTGCCAACAGCATGGATGGTCTTTTGCCATTGAACCACTGTGAAAGCTGTGTTGTACATGTAGCACAGCATATATGCAGGGCCCAAAGCTTGTCTTGGTCACCAACCTTGCATCCAAAGTAAAGATGATAAGCCTTCCTCACTTGAGAAGTGATACTTTCCTTCTGTTTGGCAAATGTCACTTCCCCACAAATAGAGCAGAAACTGTCCACGCTATTAACACACTTTCGAGGCATTACTGTTCTGTATCGTGCCTAAATGGATAAAATAATAACAGTTCTATAGAATAGTAGCTTAAACTGTCTCGCACAAAGTCTGAAATATTTTCAATGCTCAACCTTTCCGACGGGGCTTTATGTAGTGCAATGCTAACGTCAGCTTACTTCAGCAGCTGCCTGGCGGTAGTATTGCATTACATCAGAAAATGATGCAATCAACTCTGCATGATGTGTGCATGATGGTATTATGCAATGCGATGCAATATTACATCATTCTAGGCTGATTTAGGATGCTGTTGCAGTCCTACTGGATAAATTTACACGGTGAAACACGTAAAATGAATTATATGAAATATCTTCAAAGCGAGAGCTAATAAAAAGTTTTCAGGGTTATATTCATGTTCAGCCCACCAAGATACTATAGGGCCTTTTAAAGTCAGTAATGATCTCAATGTTGACCAGTGTAGACAGTCCTGAGGACTTGAGGACATTAAGTGCCAATAGAAAGAGGGCAAGTCCTTGGGAGCAAACAGTATTTTAGGGACAAGTCTCTGCTTACATGCCCCATAACTGAACACCTTGTAAGTGTCCTACTGTTAAGTGCTGTAAGTCGGTAAGCAGGTCCACTGGTGGAACTTAATATTCCAAGTATTTGTGAAGTCACCAGTGATTAAAGAATAGCCCAAAGCAAAGCAAGAAACAAAAGCTCACCACAGAGTTGTGAACTGTGAGGGAGACTAGGATTCTCAACCACCCAGCTCCTGTGGTTCAAGGTCTGGGAGCTGTGAGTTTCCCTTTCTCTACAACCCCCCACCCAGCCCTGGGTCTGAGGAGTTTTCCAATACCCCTCTGAGCCCTGTGTCATGAAAACCAAGTGTTTATGTTCCCTCTCAGCTTTGTGTAACACTTGAAATTCCTTCCAGATAAATAATAGGATTGTGGCCAAGAGGGAGCCAAGAAAGAAGTGAGAGATAAGACCTTGAGGTCTGATTTATGAAGTTGAGTTTCTGAAAGCTGCTCACATCGCTCAGTGGTCAGACAGCAGCTGGCAGACTGCTCGCCTCCAGCTCTACTGCCGCCACCCCAGGGCTTGCGGGGGCTCCTCTGGTGCCCACAGCCTGGAATAACACTCTCGCTTTCCCTCATCTCAGCCCCTTCCTCACGGTGAGTCATTGTGAGAGCCATAGACTCTCAGGCTTGGCCCTCCGAGCACAACTGAAACTCCTCTCACACAGACAGCAAGGAGAGCGTGAGTACACCCATTTCACATGAAACACGTGCTCATTCTCTGCAAATATGGAACACCCCAAAGCCTGTGCACTCTAAAGAACCTGTACACTTTCCAGCTAAATCCCCTTCACTTTTCAAAATGGCCTCCTCGCTTCCATATTGCCTCCAGGGCTCCAAGGCAGCAACATAGCGGGCAAGCACCGGGCTCTGCAGCTGTATTATCTAGGTGCCTATCTAGACCTGCAGCTTCTCACTAGCTGAACTGTGTGGCCTGAAGTCAGTCACCAAGCCTGCTTTCCTCATCAGCAGAATGGAGATAGTAACAAGAGCCCTGAATTCTTGGTGTTATAAGGATTCGACAAGCTAATCCATGTAAAGCACATGGAACATTGCCTGGCTTATACTTAGCACTCAACAAATATAACTGTTATTCTTTACCTCTTCTGGGGTACCTCTTTTGTGTATCCATAGTACAAATACACACTTTACCAGCCACATTGTGTGTGTGTATGTATGTGTGTGTGCGTGCATTTTTTTTGGCCTAGAAGTACTGCAGTGTAGGCCAGGGGTAAGGGGGGGAGGGGGTCAGAGGATTCACCCAAGACAGAGTGGGGAGCAGAACAGGTGGACCTACTGAAATACACTGCTGAGGGGAACAAGCGAGTGGGAGAGGAGAGGTCTGCTCCACTATATGTGGGTTAGCTCCCTGACTGGGGATCGAACTCATAGTGGTAATAGCCCTGAGACTTAACCCATAGGCCACGAGGAAGGCCCATTACCAGCCACTTTCAATGGCATTATTCTATACTATCCAGAACAATGTGTTTTGGCCCTAATTTGGGGTATGCAATGTCCTTCCATGATAAGAGTAACAGATGTGACTTAATTGAGACCTGTTTCAGATCCTCCACTAAACACTTTGCAGGTACTATTTTATTTAATCCTCACTAAGACCTAAGAGGTGGATGCTATTGTTTTCCTCTACTCCATCCAAGCAAGATTAATTAACTACCTGATGTAAATTCTAAGTGAGCTTTGTGTAAGTGGTGATTATCATAGGTTGGGGCAATAATCGGATATTTTGTGGAGGACATAGAACTCTAACTTTTTTGTTGTTAAAAACACAAGTCATAGCTTAATAAAAATAATGGTTATATTGATTATACATAATTTCAGCTATACTAACATATATATATACACATATATATACATATATATATGTGTATATATATATATGTGTGTATATATATATATATATATATATATATAAATTTTAAGAATTAGAAACAAATGACTATTTTTTACTGAGAATAACCTAGGTCATGGCTGCATGTTCAATGAAAAGTAGTTAAGTCAAACCCGGTCCTCAGACATCTATTTTTCAAATATTCAGGACTTCCTCATCCAAACTTTATATGAGGCCATGATACAGTTACCCTTCACACAAATTTCATGAAGTAGAAATAAGACATAATGTTTCCTCTTCCAGCAAATAACTACCTTTTTCATATTTCATATTTTTTCATGTTCTCCCAAAATTAATCTTAATAGGATGTACCAAATTTTGCTTTTTGTCCACAAGAGTTATCTGAATTACCTTCTCCATGGAAAGCTGCAAAGTCATGGTACAGCAGGAAAATGCCACTCTGGACTTCTTGATTTTTTTCTTTTTGGCCTAAACCCCTAATTTGTAAATAAAACTCAACCCCACACTATAGTACTTATTTAGGAATGTCTTTCTGTGTACATATTTAACACAAAGATGGAAAAACGTTAACCAGTTTGAGCAAATATTTGGCAGACTACAGAAAAACGAGGACTGTGGGAAATGAAAATATTTCAGTGTTTTAAAGCTGGCGAGATTGATAAATGTCATTCAAATTTTTCATGCCTTTTCTCCACCTCTTTCAAGTTGAGTACTTCCAAGGAACCATGGCCTTTTGTCTCTTTTTTATTACTTCATCTCTTTCTCTAAAGCAGCCTGGGTCAGACAGACAATTGCTAACCATTGGCCACAGTCTTCCCTTTCCATAACCTCCATCAGTGGCTTAAACTTTTCTCTCATTTCCCTCACTTCATTCATTGGAAGAACGAACCAAGCGTGAGCACCTTCTGTTTTCATTTCATTTTCATTTTCTCCTTTAACTGCTTTATCACCTCCAAAGTCTGCTATTAAGTACTCCTGTTGGTTTTGACTGAATTGTGGATGTCCTTCCTGACTCTAAACATCTGTTCCAGCTGTGTGTGCGGTTCTTTATCTGCTACTTGAACCTCTCCTTTGGTCAAAATCTGCTTACCGGTTTCAATCTAGCCATCTGTTCCAAATGCACTGATGAGATCTTCCTTCTTTGCAACCTGATCTTTAGAAACATTGACAAACACTGAGTGGGCCTGGAGAACTTCATCAAGGTCTGTTTTCAGCTGCTCACATGGCCAACAACCTTGTATTTGTAGCCAGGGATTTCCAAGCACCTCCTGCCTCACTTCACCTGCTCCACAGCTCCGCCGCCCCGTTGGTTGGGGGGATCTGGTTGGTGCGGGGTGACAAACGACAACGCAGCGGCTCACAGACCTTGGATGGGGTGAACTACCCAGACCAGCACCTCGGGCCTGAGAGCCATCTGCCCTCGATGTCAGACCCGGGGCAGAACCAAGGGCGGTACAGTGTCTAATTTTGCGGCCAGGCATCACAATACGCCCACTGACTTATTAATTTGATTTTAAATTGCACAAGAGAATTTAGACAAGCCAAGGGAGAAAGGTGGAAAAATTCCAAGTAGAGGAAACCATGAAGATAAAAGGTAGAGTCGACCCTGGTAGGTGTGGGTAAAGAATAGACTATTCTGGGCCTCCCTGGTGGCCTAGGGGTTAAGTCTCAGTGCAATTATCACTAAGGCCTGAGTTAGATCCCCAGCCACGGAGCTAACCAACATGTGGTGCAGCTGACCTCTCCTGTCTCACCTCCTGCTCCCCTCAGCAGTGTAAGCCTGTCCTGCCTCCCACTCTGTCTCTGGTAAATCCTCTCACCACCCCCGCCCTCCCCCCCCACACCCCTCTGGCCTACAACCCAGCACTTGTATGCATAAAAAAACAAAACTAAATCTTTACAAAAAAGAATAGATTATCCTGACAGTTGCAATGAGGGAGAAAGCTCAGCACCTAGGCTGACAGCAGCGCTTCCCACGTGACAGATGGAACAGTTGAACCTTGGGGCTGGAAGAGCGTCACTCAGATGGAAGCAGCTATCTTTTGCTTTTCTACTCCATCCACTTTAGGGGAACACGCTTTCTAAATCATCCCTCTGGCATTCCCCCAAAACGGGCTCCACGGCCACATAGTACACCTTCTGTTTCCAAGGCCACGATTTCTCCTTCTAGGAATCCCACTGAGATTTAGAGAGGCATGTTGGCTGGGCAGGAATGTGAGCTTTGTGAGGGCTAAGTTAAAAGTCGATCTTTTCCCTAACCATAGACCCCAAAGCAATTCAAGTCCATGCCAGAACCTCACCACCCCCTCCTCCTACCTGTTCTCCTTTAAGTCTCTTAGTTTCTTGCTTCATTCTGATCCTGGGTCTTGGGTTTTGCCCTGGGGGGAGGGAGTCCTTTAAGAAAAGTAAAAGCATATGGAATCAGGAGAGAAGAATCAGGAGAGTTGGATTTCTAAGAAAGGAGATGTAGCCAGAACAACTTTTTTCAGGCTAGGAAGGGCTAATGGTAACGCAGTGTTTTATACTGCAAGCAAAATACCAATATAAACAAAACTCTCTCCCTCCTTCCTTCCATCTTTCCTTCCTTCCTCCCTCCCTCCCTCCCTCCCTACTTCCCTTCCTTCTGTCCTTCCTTCCTCCCCTCCTTCCTGTCACCTTCAATGAGGACATTACAAACAGGAGGAAAAGAGAATATCCACTTCCCCATCACCCCTCACCCGCCCCAGACTTGACAGTCGGAGGTCCATTTTCTTGGAGTGATGAATTCCATCTTGACAGGAATGAAAAACCAGGCTGTATGTGAGAATTCTAATCTTCTCCCTGGAGCCCGAAAGACCTGCCTAGATGTTGCCATGGTAACTCACTAGTGCTCAGGCTCCATTCAACACAAGTGTGATGCTTCTCTAGTGATCACCCCATTCCGTAGCTTTTATGTTCGTTTCACCTTTCCTGGACATCAATTACATGCTGGGGTCTTAGCAGATCACAGGCTAGACTGGGAAACAAATTGCCGCCAGTAAACACAAAGGAAAAAAGAAAAGAAAAGCTAAAAAAAAAAAACTGGTCTGAAAGGTGGTATTTGCAGCTCTACATTAGCGGACTATGGAACTTAGCAAGATGCTAAGTTCCCAACCTCATATTGCACTTCTAGTCCATGAAGGGGGTGGGCTAGCTGCTGTTTTCCAAGATTTTCCTCCTCCCCCAAATGACTGCATGCACATCATTAACATGCATGGAAATGTCAGCTTTAACTGTAGCTAGAGATCAGCTGGGGCCTGATAATTTAAAAAAGAAGCTATTTAACAAAAGGCCTGTGAAGGAAGCAGGAAAAAGGAAATAGATGGGGTATTGGGGATGGTTGAGAGTAGGAGACAAAGTGTAACTTCATACCCTCTGGTTTGACGGAAGAACACTGAAGGTCAATTGTATGTGGGCAATGGAGCCATTTTTTCCCCTTGTCGGTCCTTTGTACATAGCCCCACCCCCCATGGGCAGGGCATACATTCCAAGGCCTTCAGTGGATGCCTGAAACCACAGGTAGTACCAAACACTATGTATATATACTAAGTTTCCTGTTCCCAGGATGAAGGTGAATTTATGAGTTAGGCACAGTAAGAAATTCACAGCAATAATGAATAATAAAATAAAACAATTATAACAATATAATGAAAGTTTATGTCAATGTGCTCTCTCTCTTTCAACATATCTCACCCTGTGTAATATTTCCAGACTGCAGTTCAAAACAGGTAACCGCTCGGCTCTCAGGAGCTCATTCTCTCTTTTTTGCCTCTACGTGGACTGCTTTCCCCCTAGGAACTCCCTGTCTCTACAAACCAAATCCTACTTATGTGCAAGGTCCACCTTAAGGCCCAGCATCCCAGTGAAGGCTCTCTGTAGCTCTCCCAAGCTCCAGGAATCACTCACACTTCTGAGGGTGTCCTCCTAGCTCTTATCACACACTGCTCTCCCATCTTAGCTACCTTCATTTTTATTGTTTGAAAGACACTTTTATTGTTTTACAATTTAATTGCTTTTATATTGATTTTAAATACAGAGAGATACAAAGAACGAAGCAGAATTGAGCTGTAATTTCCCTCTTTCTAAAACAACAATAATAAAAGCAATACACATGTAAAGGTTAGAAAAGTCTCTGTGGGGGGGGGATGGGGGGAGGGGGAAGATAAGGGCACAAAATGGAATAGAAAAGAGCACAAAAGACCACGGAGATGGATCACGGGTGAATTGGTGGTGGGTTACCCAAGGGGAATACAAAATGTAAAAGATATAAATAACAATAAAAATATATATTAAAAAAAAAGAAAATTCAAACTGTGGCAAGGTACAAAATGAAAAAGAAAAATGGACAGCTCACAGCTATGTAGAATCGAATAGTATGAAAGTGGCTGCGTTTGTTCAGGTTGCTATAACAAAATACCATGGACCAGGTGCCTTAGAAATAACAAAAATGTATTTCTCACTGTTCTGGAAGCTGGGAAATCCCAGATCAAGGTGCTGGCAGATTCAGTGTCTGTTGAGGAGGACCTTGCTTTGTGCTTCACAGGCGGTGCCTTCCCTGTGTCCTCACGTGGTGGAAGGGATGAGGGGTTACTCTGGGCTCTCTTATCAGGCACTAATCCCGTTCATGAGGACTCCACCCTTGTGACCTGGTCACTTCCCAAGGGCCAGACCTTCTAATGCCATCAATTTCGGGTTAGGACTTCAAAGTATAAATTTGGGGAGAACATAAAGAGTCCATCTACAGCAGAAAAGATTCTCATTTCCATCTCTACATAGAGGTGAGGGGACGATTTTTGCTATCTGCTCTTACCTCCCTCCACCTGGTATCATAATCATAATTGATCAAACAAGGGCCCCATGATGCATTTAGCTGTAAGGTATGCTCTCTCATATACTCATTTTTTAATTCCAGTCCAAGATGAAAGATGTCCTTCTCAGAAAAATGTTTTCTCTACCTCCCTGGTTCCATACACACCTACCCTTTCAGCTCATTCTAGATCAGATGAGTCAGGTTGGCTACCTGATAATTTTGATAGCTTTATCATTCTTGGTATTATATTATCTCCACCTGGTTTGGCTGGTCTCCCTCTTTCATGCTTACCTACTTGAAGTCCCCAAAGACCTAAGGGACCGTCACGTCATTTATCAGAAGTAGGAAAACCAAGAAAATTAACAAGAGTCTGCTTGATCTGGCCACTCTGCCACCAGCTTTCTTCTGTATTATTGGTTCAAGTGATGTATTTTTCTGTTTGTTTGTTTGTTTCCCTTTGGTACTTCCTTAGAGACTGGAGGCTATTTAGAAAGCCAAGTCCTTGTAGTATCCTACCCCTATCCACCCAACATCGTGTCCTCAATGCAGTCTTGTTTTCTCCTAGCATTAACCATTTTTTCCCCAGCTCACGTGTGTGATTACATCCTGACTGGGGAAATCTACCAGCACTTACCATGCTAAATACATTAATTCTATAAGCCAAGGCTTAGCAAAGTACAGTCTGTTCATCAAATCTGTTTAAGGAGACTGATTTTTTTTTATTGAGGTAACACTGGTTTACATTGTTGTTTCTATAGTAGAGGTAGAGAATCTCCCCCTCCAGGTGTTATTACCATATCACACTCACCACCAAGATACCCATAGTCCACCACCATAGTTTATTGTGCTCAAGGAGTCTGATTTTGTGTGGCCTATGAGCTAGGAATTTTTTAAAACATTTTTAATGCTTAAAAAAGGCAAAAGAGCAATGTTTCATAACCATAACAACTATATAAAATTCCCATTTTAGAGTCCATATATAAAGTTTTATTGGAACACAGATTTATTAGTTTATAAGGTCTGTCTATGGCTGCTTCATAGCACATTGGCAGAGTTGAATAGTTAAGACAGAGACTGGTGACCCACAGAGTCTAAAATATTTACTATCTGTCCCTTTATAGAAAAAGTTTGCCAACCCCTACTATAGCACATGTCACATATTCGTTGCTAGTGTTCGCCCATAGTTTTTCACTTGACAAATTCCAGGCTATTGACATGAATGAGTGAACCAGCTTGACCTTGGAGTCATAAGGAAAGGTGGCAAACTGAAAAGCAAATGTCTATCTAAAGGTGGAGATAATATAATACCAAGAATGATAAAACTATCAAACTATCAAACTATCAAAACTATCAGAATGATCAGGTAGCCAACCTGACTAATCTGATCTAGAATGAGCTGAAAACCAGGATTTGTGGTCATTATTGGAACAGGCCCAACTTTGCCAATCTTCCAATTTTTCAAGAGAAGACAGAAATTCAGATTTTTTAATTACCGCTTATTTGTTTATGTTGGCAAACACTGCTCAGGTCAAATAAATCTTTTACCTCAACTGCCAGTTCACAACTCCTCTTCTAAATCTCTAATAGCAAAGAGTCAATTCAGGTTGTGAGAGCCTCACATTCCACTATCCTTGCACACAGCGCGATTGAGCTCATTAGTGCAGCCTGCCCCACTGCAGATGCACAGTCTTTGAGGGTGACAAGCAGAAATGAAAATGAGGCAAGAAGTCCAGTCGTTTTCTCTGCTGCCTTGTCTCTACCTGACTTCTTTGGTGACCTTTATCATTGATCACTGTCTTCTTGAAACTCTCCACACACTCTGAGATTTTCTTCTCCCTCTCTAGCTTGTTTTACTATTTCTTTCTCTGGCTCCTTTTCTACTCTCATCTCTTTTCTCTCTCCCTGTAAACTGGGGTTCTCTCTATTGCCACCCTTTTAGGCATAAAGTGAACAAGTGTATGAAAAGAAGTTTCCCTTGGCTCTGTTGTTCTTGAAGTTTCCTCAGTTTCTACTCAGAGAGTGATAGCTTCCAGAAGGAAGAGGGGTCCCTACTTAGGCCTCTGACCTGAATTATATAATCCAACCCAACTTTTCTAGAAGGCCATACGTGGAGTGTTCGGTGTTTCTAGTAAAATGACAATTTGTCCCCCAGTTGGCTACTGTTCCTTTACAAATCTTTCCATAGGGAAACTCATGAGAATAAATAAGTAATTAATTGATAAGGAAGAATTTCAGAATTCCCAAGTTGTACAGATAAATGCCATCTAGATACTAGCAAAAACTTCACCCAAATTCCTCAAAGAAACCATCTCTCTTGGTTCTCTTTTGTCCCCTAAGGTTGTTCCTGTCCAGGCTGCATTACTAACCCCTCTTCTTATGCCCATTCCTTAATGGTGTTCTTCTTTCTTTATCCAGATTCTCTTTGCAATCTCTACTTGCTTACTATGCTAACTCAACCACTCCTGTGGCCTTAAATACAACATATAGGAGGAATCCAAAATCTTTATTTTCAAACTAGATCTCCTCTTGAGTGTCAGATCCATTTATTCCTGTCCCAAAGGGAAGAGAATATAGAAACACGGTTAAGAAAAAGACTTTGACTCTTAGCTTTGTGTTTTAATAACAAAGTGACCTTAAGCACATTACTTCATCTATAAAGTCGGATAATAATAGTATCTACTTCTTAAGATTATTTTAAGGATGAGATGTCTCAATAGGTGTAAAATAATTTTACAGTACATGGTGCTCAGGAAGTACTACATAAGCGTTGAATTATGATAAAAAATGTATTTCACTGAAACCCTTACTCCTTCTGCCCATGTATATGGTCCACCTTACATGCAACCTTGTTTTGTACCATCCATGCTGGACTACTGCTCTTACTCCTCCTCCTCCTTCTTCTGTCATTAATGTCCTCAAAGGCAGAGACTTAATTTCTTATTATATCCCAAAGCCAGCAAATGGTCTGATGAAGAATGAATAAATGAAAGAGTGGGTCTGAATTGAAACATGAATAAATAAACGAATGAATGAAAATTGAGCTGAAGTGCTAAGGTTGTGTTAAAAATAGAAACAACAGGCCCCAGATGGAGTCATTTATGTCAAGCCCCCACCAAGACTTAATACTGAGCCTGACTACATTTTCAGCCTCTCCCCAAAGTGGACTTTAAATCAATAATCTGGAATTTCCTGGTCAGTTTTAGTGAGGTGATCTGCCTGGTAAGGACCCCCTGCATCTCCCTAAGGGAAGGTGGCTTTGTCAGACTTAATCTTTCTTTTCGTATCCCACTGGCTCTTCTGACAATAAAAGACTTCCATTTTGTGCAGCTCCTAGCAGATCCTTTCTACTTGCTAGATGCTGCCAGATTCATAAATCATTTAATAAAGCCAATTCAATCTTTAAATTTATTCTGATGAATTTTGTTTGTAACTGTTGTTATAACAGCAGCAGGTAGGGCCCACTTTTCTGACCAAAAAAGTAGAATGGAAAATTCCTTCCTGCAAGCATTGGGAACTTATTAAATATTTAATAAATGTCACTTAAATAGCAATATGCAAATAACATCTTTGATTTCATTTAACTCAACGTGCTACTGAGTAATTCTTCACCTGCAAGCAAGCACAACAGATCATTCATTTGGCTTCATCTATCAAGCATCAGCATGATATAGTTGCCTTTTCTCAAGCCACAGCAGCCTGAGGGTCTGGAACTGATCTAGTTGAAAAAAGCTGAGATTGGCTTTCATAGACTTAGATCCACCTCATAATTTTAGAGACCCTCTAAGGCAAAGGTTTTCCATCCTGATTGTGCTTTGAAATAACTTGGGAGTTTTGAAAATATGCAGATAACCAAGTCCCATCATAGTCCTACTCAATCATATCCTCCAGGAACAGAGGTCTAAGACTGTATTTTTAGAAATCTGCCCAAATGACTCTAAAGCAATATCTTAAAGACAGTCAAGATTGGCCAGTAGATGTCACTGAATCCTTCCTAACCTATACCATCCACCTGTCCTGTTCTCCTAACCTTTACTCTTACTTGGAAAACTGTCTATAGAAAGTAGCTCTGACCATATCCCAGAGGCATCCATAGCTCAAGTCAAATGGGCCATGAGAGAGAACAAGGGCCCTGCCATTCACAGCATCTGGAACCCAAATGTTTCCTGGGCAGCTTGGTGACGGCCGTGCAGGAAGCAATTCCCAAGCCTGTGGTTTTTCTTTCCCAACTTGATGCATCGACTGCTAAGGTAATGTAGTCTGAAGGAGTCATGTTCCTTTGGATGCCTGGAAATAAATAGACCTGTTAAATGGAGCACAGAAAATATAAGCAGCAAGAGCAATACTTAAAAAAACACAAGAAAAATCGTTTAATTTCTTAATTGACTTTAATTTTTAATTAGCTCTGGCTCTAAAGAAATGGGGAAAAAAACAACAGAAGAAGTTGCAGAAATAATCCCATCTGCTACAGAAGGCCTCTACAGAACTTGACCACTAAAAAAAGAAACAGACTGTTCCTTGCTTCCACAACTCAGCTTCTCATGGTTCAGTCGAGCCAGTCTAACCACAGAAGGATTCAGCGATTTCCTCAGAAATGTGGCTTTAGTTTAAAACACAAATGACCCCCTGCTGGAAAACAGTTGTTGATTCTACCAACCCAACACTGAATTTCAATGATGCTTGTCTGGGGATGCAGGCATCACTCATTCACACACCACACACAACTCCTCCAGGGGCCGCAAATCCGGGCTCAGTGTTTGTTCCTCTTGGTTGGTAGCCTTCCCTTCACTGCTCCTGTGTGCAAGTCTGTGTGTGGCGGGCCCGAAGTGTGACGGAAAGCGCATTAGTCAGCACGGGCTGCCATAACATCCCATAGGCTGTCTAGTTTAAACAACAGAAATTTATTTTCTCATAATTCTGGAGTCAGGGAGTCCAAGATCAAGGTCCAGGAGGGCTTCACTTCAGGAGAAAGCTCCCTTCTGAGCTTGTGGGCGCCACTTTGTGTGCTCACATGGACTTTTTTCGGTGTTCGCACTTCCTCTCTCTCTCCCTTCCGCTTTCTCTCCCTCCCTTCCTCTCTCTCTCCCTCTCTCTCCACCTCTCCCTCTTACTGCTTATACAGTCACAAGTCTTATTGGATTAAGATCCAGTCCTTATTACCTCATTTAACCATAGTTAATTCCTAAATGTCTTCTCTCCAAATACAATCACACTGGGGGCTTAGTACTTAAATATATAAACATGGGCGGAGCAAATATTTCTATCAATGGCAATAAGTCAGTGTAGGAAGATGCAAAATAGATACCCAGCCCAACAACTTCTGGAAAGGCCCAAGCAGGAAAGACACAGGTCAGACAAGAGAAAGAGTCAGCTTTCAAAGGGCCAGTCAGTCCGTACACTCCTATCCCAGCCCTACACCCCCAACCTGTTGCGATCTCCAATGTCTAGATGTGTGCACTCTGCCCAGGAGTGTCTAACCTGCATTAAAACAGCTACTCCAGCCAGGAGAGTTATCCTCTCTAAGGCTCAAGTATTCTCCCTCCAAAAGGCAACAGAAGGAGAAGTTGAATAAACGGGGCACTAGTAAGAAAAATGAATATTAGCTCATGTCACAAGATCAGAAACATGAAACTCTTATATAATGATGCTCCTAATTGCAGTTGTAGAGCATGGTTTACTTTGACTAAGCACATTCTGGCTTCTTAATCCTCAAAGTAAACCAGGAGTTATTTACTCCCATTTGACAGAGGAGGACACAGGTACAAATGAGCAATGACAGTGCCTGGGGTGACAATCTAGTTACTACCAGAGTCAATACTGAAATCTGAAAAAATGTGAGCAGTCATCAATCAAGTAACAGCACCACACTGGCCACATGGGCACCAGAAGTGCTGTCGTGTAGACATCACACAATTTAGCACTGATGTTCTCTCAAATCATAAATTTGTATACTAGTGAATTTCTCATAAGGCTTAACATCGGAATGAGCCAAGAGGATCAACTAACTGCAAATACCTAAATGTTGGTATGACATTTCAGATTTTTCATGCTTCCATATATATTTTTTATTTCATCTTATGGCTAGTACCAGAACACCATTTCAAGAAAGTCATTTTGTGTTCTCATCTTCATAATGCTTATTTTAATGCATCCATGTTATGAAACACGTATTGAGAACTTACCATCATTTTATCTTCACAACTAACACAGATTGAGCACTTACTATAGCAGGCATTGTATTAGGCGCTGTGCCAAATGCTAAGAATATAGAAATAAATCACATATGTGCCTGCCCTGAAAGAATCTTGCAAATAAATAATTACAGTGCAGCTTAAGGAATGCCTGAATAGTGATCATTTGACCTCTGCACTGGACTGTTCCAGTGATGAGAATCTAATCATCCACTAAGCAGCACATTTCATTTTCAGATAGTTTTGATCCACAGCTCTTTCTCCTCTTGTATAAATCTTCTTCTCCCTTTGTTTCCACCCCTTGCTCCTAGACCAAACCCTAAGGACACATAATGTAAATCTTCCATTTCACTTGACAACCCTTCAAATAGTGGAAGGCAATTATCATCAGCCAGCCCTTCCTTAGCTTCCCTGCCTTAGCCTCTGCCTACCCCACCTCTCCAACAACTGAGACCACTGATCTACCTACTGATACTCAGCCCTTCCCCAATTTGCAGAATAACTGAACTTTGACGTGGGAAGCACTCAGTGGCTGGCCTCAGCCTCAGCCTCAGCATTCCAAATTCCAGTCACCAGGACTTTGCATAGGGCACTCTCCTTTTTCTGTTAGTTTCTGAATTCCAGTTCCTTCCCCAAGTGTGCCTTAATTTGTAAAACAGGACTCTCCCTGGACTACTAGTCTGAGGTTCTTTTTCTATAACTGGCCTAATAGCCCAAACCTCTCACAAAGAATGTGGCTGTGAGCAGGAAAGAGATAAACACACAGACACATTTATTAGGTCAGGAGGAGGAAATAACCAGAAGAGAGGTTGTAGATAAGGGGTGGAAGGCGCTTCACGAGGGGATCAAAGTGCTTAAGGATGAGAGCGAAGACCAGAGCAAAGGCATTGGTGGGGGACTGATTTTGATCTGGAAGGATGCCTTCTCCTCAGAGACTAAAGGATGCCTCTCCTCAGAGTAAAGTCGTAGGTAAGTTGCTTTTGGAGAAGGCTGGGCATTAAGGTCGTTCCTGGGGATAATTTTAAGGTGGTTCGCACTAGCAAGACAATAGCAAGTATTTATAGATGAAATGCTTTCTGACGGGTTGATGGCTATCCTCTACATATTGTCATAAGTTTTTAATATGAGCCTCTGGTTCCCAAGGAAAATTCTGCTTTTTCATTGAAGTGGGGGTTGAAGCTATCTGTGCATGAGAGATGTGGACATTTGTAGGCTAAGTGAGGAGAGTACTATGTGTAGAGAGGAACAACAAAGTGGCCAAGGACAAACACAGAAGCCTCCAACTGAAATTAGAGACTCTGAATATTAATAGGTACCGATGTAACCTTTCTCCAGCAACTGCAATAACTCCAATACTTGAGTGGAGATTGTAGTTTGCCACATTGGTCATTAATTAATTTATAAAAAATAACAATAAGCAGCTACTGTATAGCAGGAAAAATTCTAGGCTCTGACGGTCTAAAGATGAGCAAAAATAGGATCACTCACAACATTAAAGTGACCACACGATTCAACACTGTTTCTTTCACTTCCCGGATATCATACAAGAACAACAAGGAGAACAAAAGAAACCCCACCAGTTCCATCTATCTCCTAAGACAAATACAACCTACACACTCAAAAATAATACTGTTGCTGCCAAATGTATCTGAGATAGGGGAGGAATGGGAAAAAGGGATAGGAAGTGAAGACAAGGAACACTGAGAGTATGGAAAGGGCACAGCAGATCCTGGGAAGATTCAAAAAATATACTTCCAGAAGGTGACGCTGCATTCTGAGGTGTAAAAGCATATTCCCTTAAGGTATGGCAACAGGTCCAGGGACTTGGATGAGCAGGGCAGGGGCGGATGCCCACCTGCTCTTGTTTTGGCTCAGAGAGGCTGTTGACATGGGACTAGATAAAGAATCACATAAGGAAGCCATGTTCGTGGTAAGATATCCATCTCTCTGCCTACAGGGGTAAGGTTTTTGGATCATGTAGCATTAAAGGCTACCCTGGGTCATTTTGCATCACTAGAATCTTCCTACAAGTAGCTCTGACAAGATAATCCAAGTTGTTTGAGAACAGATCATAAAAAAAGAATGGGCATAATATTGACAAAATTACACTATTTTTAAAAAGAAGAACTAAAATCTATTCACAAGGCCGGCATTATCTTGATCACAAAACCAAACCAGGATAACACACAAAAAAGGAAACTATACACCAATATGTCTGATGAATATAGATACAAAATCTCAACAAAGTCTTGCCAAAGGAAATTTAACACTATATTAAGACAATCATCACCGTGATCAGGTGGCTTGCTTTGCACGCCAGAAGAAGGAGGAGAAGGTAAAGCAGAAACAAGATCATTACTTAGCTCCATTCACAAAACAATTCAAAGTGGATTAAAGACGTGGATATAAGACATGAAACCATAAAATACATAAAGGAAAATATATGTGCCAGACTCCTGGATATCTACCACAAAGATGTATTTAGGGGCAACTCCAAAGGCAAATACAAAAACAAAACCAAAAATAAATAAGTGGGATCCTATTAAACTAAAAAAGCTTTTGTACCTCAAACAAAACCACCACAAAAGCAAAAAGATGGGCCTCCCTGGTGGTGCAAGGGGTTAAGTCTCAGCACTATGAAGCTATCTGCAGCATGAGTTAGATCTTGGCAGGGAGCTAACCCTCATGGCGCAGTAGGCCTGTCCTGTCTCACAGCTGCTCACCTCAGCAGTGTATTTCAGTAGATCTGCCTGTTCTGCTCCCCACTCTGTCTCTGGTGGATCGTCTCCCCCCCACACACACACACACGTCTGCCTTACAACCCCCCAGCTCTTGTATGCATAAATAAATAAATCTTTAAAAACAAACAAACAAAAAAGGCATCCTAACAACTAGGAGAAGCTATTTGCACATCACACATCTGATAAAGGGATTAATTTCCAAAATGTATAAAAAACTCACGCAACTCAACAACAACAAAGAATTCAGTCAAACAAATGGACAAAAGACTTAAAAAGACACTTCTCCAAAGAAAATATGCAAATGGATCCCAAGGGCGTGAAAAAATGTTTAACCCTGATTATGAGGGAAATGTCAGTCAAAACCATTATGAGATATCACCTTATGAGAATTTCCTATATCAAAAAGATTGGAAACAACAAATACTGGTGAGGATTTGGAGAAAAAGAAATTCTTATCCATTGTTGGTGGGAGTGTAATTTTGTGTAGCCTCTATGGAAAATAGTGTGGAGATTCCTCAAAAAAATAAAAATGGAAACACTACATGATCCAACGATACCTCTGCTATCTATTTACTCATAAAATATAGGAAACACACATACAAAAGATGTATATCTTTCTATGTTCATAGCAACACTATTTATTATAGCCAAGACATGGAATCAACTTAAATATTCATCAACGATGACCAGACTTAAAAAAAATTGTGAAATATATACTGAATGGACTATTACTCGGCTATTTAAAAAGATGAAATTGTGCCTTTTGGGACAAATGGGTGGGCCTTGAGGTCATTATCCTAAGTGAATATGTCAGAAAATGAAAGAGAGTTACTGGATAATCTGACTCATTTGTGGAATGTAAATAAGCAAAGAGAACAAACTGTCAAAACAAAAAGAATAATTCTTAGATTCTATAAATGAGGACAGAAGGAGGAGGGGAAGGGAGCTGGCAGGGTTGTGGCAAATGGAGCATTGGTTGAAGGTGTATGGGACACATTCACATGTGAAAATATGAAGTTGTAGGGCCTCCCCGGTGGCACAGCGGTTAAGTGCTGTGCTGTGGAGCTGTCGGCAGCGGTGACGCAAGTTCGACGCCCAGCTGGGGAGAATCCCACATGGTGCGGCAGACCTCCTGTCTCACCCGCTGCTCCCCTCAGCAGTGTATTTCTGATCTGCCTGTTCTGCTACCCACTCTGTCTCTGGTGAGCCCTCTCGCCGCCCCACGCCTCTGGCCTGTACCCCAGCTTGTATGTATAAATAAAAAATAAATCTTTAAAAAAAAAAGAAAATATGAAGTTGTAATCCCAAAATTATATAGTTATGTAAGCTAGTGGCAAATCAATAAAAACTTTTTAAAAGGTGGAAAAGTACAACAAAAACCAAACACAAAAAATTTGTCACTAAACAGATGAAAATTTTATCCAAACATTCTGACCAAATTTGGGGGTATTCTTTGAAGATGAATGGATTGGATTGGGATATGAATCATATAGTCCCATTCCAATGTCCTGGGAAGATTTCCAGCAGTGGTTCACATGGTAGTATATTTCAAATATATATCTTAAAAAAACTAAATAAAACAAAAAACAAACCCTTAGGCTCTTAGCAAATGGTGTTTGCCAGGGTGGAAGGGGAAGGAGGGTAGGAAGAATAGGTAGAAAGGGTCATTTGTATGGTGGTTAGTGGTAACTAGATATTTGGTGGTGGGTGTGTTGTTATATATACATTTATCAATGTGTGGAGCTATACCCCTAATACTTATATGTTATTGTAAACAAATGGTGTCTCAATAAATGTGTGTGTGTGTGTGTGTGTGTGTGTGCCCGCGCAAAAAAAAAAAATTGAAGAGCTTAACCTAACTGGTTAAAATTAGTTAAAACATCTGTGATAGTTAACTTTAATGCCAGCTTGGCTAGACTATGGTACCCAGTTGTTCAAACACTAGTCTAGATGTTGCTATAAAGTATATTTAATGCGATTCACATTTAAATTAGTATACTTTGTGTAAAACAGATTACCTTTACATTTAAAAGCCTTAAATGCAAAGACTGAGATTTCCCAAAATCAAAGCAATTCTGCATCAATGCTGCAACATCCACTCTTAACCTGATTTTAGATAGATAATAAATTATGCATAAATAATATGTATGTATGTAAACAAAATATAAACTATATATACACTGATACTCTGGAGAACCCTGGATAGTATAGCTGCTATACTGATTTCCCTCCATTATGCTTTCTCTCATATTTAAGATTCAGGAAAGGGTAAATTCAATTGGAGATATATTTAACTTGTGTTTAGTGAGATATATTTAAGTGGTTTGCAGTTAGTCTTACGTATAAGATAAATCATTGCTAAACCAAGAATGTCTTTCAGAAATTTTTCTGTTGTTCACACTGCTGATTTATCCAGCATGATAATGCAAAGGTACAAAGCCAGAGGTGTTATCGCTGTATGAATACTTATGATACGTGGCACAAAAGTATATGGGTACTGAAATAAGATTTGAAATGTATGGGTCTAAAAGCTAATCTGTGGAAAAGTCCTTCAATCACCTGATGTACAAAATGATATGCAGAGTATTCACTTCTAATTAATACCTAAACACAAGTTTTCTTCTGTTGGGAATAACAGTGTACATGGTTATGAATAGCACTTTTATTATTCTGTGATAATAATTGTACAAAATACAATTTATCACAATTCTTATGTTTCTAGAGCACAAACCTGAAATATCAATTGTATTTCAAGTGTGTGAAGTTGCACATTTTACACTACCAACTATCAATAATAACAATATACTTTATTATTTTTATTTTATAGATTAATGATACTACTGGAATGACTGAATTATTCCTATCCTATTGATAGAAACATGTATTTAAAAACCATTGTCATTATGAAGAGAAGACCAAAAGATATGAAGCCAAAAGTATTATGAAGGTATGTTTGGCAGTAAATTTATTTAAAATACTGTGCTGTTTTCTTTTTTATTGGTATTTTTCAGCTTTTAAAATTTTGTAGTTACTGAAATTTCTCATTGTAATTAAATATTTTAATATCTGGTTGTGTGTTTATAATTTTTAAAAATTATTTTTCCTCTAGCGGGTCTTCCAAATTGTCCAGCTTCAAGACTAACCAACATGTGGCTATGGTGCTGGGTGTGAAAAGAAAGAGTATTAAACTACAGGGAGCTACACCTGAAGGGAGAAACCAATGACTGTACAAAAATGAACAACAATGTAAGAAAATAAACTTTAAATATTATTTAATTTAAATTAAAAAATTACCACTAAAAGAAAAATAAACTATGAAGAAATAAATAAAAGATACAATAGTTTTGGGTTTTGTGTCTTTTAACTTTGGTTGTTGGATACACTACATATGAGTTTGTCACACAACTAGTAGCTAACACCTTGCAGGTCACAAAAATCTATTTCTCTTTCCCCCTTTCCTAGCTCTTGTTGGTTCCATGGGTGTCACGATGGTTTAGTGACTGCCATCCTTCCCTTTACCATCTACTGCAATATGACACATGCCTTGAGTATTTTCCTTTTACTCTCCCTTTTGTGCCACTTAGTCCCCTAAAATTGGATAAACACAAATTACCATAGATTCCTGACTTAGAAGAAACATAAATTATCCTGCCTAATCTGTGTTTTGATCTCTTCAGATCTCTCTGTTCCTGTGAATGTGTCATTTTTGAAAAATGACATGCAGAGTGTGAGAATAGAGTAGATATAACCAAGACAGGAGAATAAAATGTCAAAGGTGAACAGAACCAATAGAAAAAAAAGTCAAACTTTTGAACAAATCGTAAGCCTATAGAATATCAGATTTTAAAATATCTGTGCCGCATAGACAATTTTGGATCCATGTGAATGTATGACCTCAGGGGTAGTATTTAGTCTCATGGAATCAAGGAAGGGAAGAGCCAGAAAGGACATTAGAGATCATAATCCAGTGACCTCGTATTACAGAATGGTCATTGGAGATAAATGAACTGACCACAATCATAAATTTGGTTTTGGTGTTCTCAAGGACTGTAAACCATATAAACACATAGCAAAAGTAACCAACAAAATGTCTTATTTGGTTAAAGCACTGAAACCAAGTATTTGAAGTGACATCTGGAGAGAATATGTAGCCATTTCACTATAGCTTCCAAGGGTGAATGAAGAAAATAAATTAGCTGCTTACTGAAGAAAGGGTGTGTTTGAGGATAACTAATGTCCAAACTGGATTTACTCATTTAACTACGTGCAGTTGGAAATCTATTATGCAGCAGGGGAATTGAAGCGGGCAGGGAAGTATGGTGGGTTCCAGTGAAGCCTCGGGGAGAGTCTCCTCTCAAAGTATGTAATATCAGGACAAGCTACATCAAAATTTCTTGGGAAACTTATTAAGATGCAAATTCCTAGGTATTATCTTAAGCAACAGGATAAGGCAAAGTGCAAAAAAAAAAAAAAAAAAGAAAAAGAAAAGAAACTAAACCACTCCGTCACACCATACACAAAAAATAACTCAAAATGAATTAAAAGACTTGGATGTAAGACCTAAAAACATAAAACACACAGAAGGAAATGCAGGCAAAACACTCGAGGACATTGGTTTCAGGGATCTCTTTGGCAACTTGACTCCAACAACAAGGTAAACAAAAGCAAAAATAAGTGGGAATTCATCAAACTAAAAAGCTTTGGACAACAACAACAAAAACAATCATTAAAGTAAAAAGACATCCTACCACATAGGAGAAGATATTTGTACATCATAGATCTGAAAGGAACCAATATCCAAGATCTGCAAAGAAAGAACTCATACAAATCAACAAAAAGAAAACAACACTATCAAAAAATGAGCAGAAGAGCTAAAAACACACTTTTCCAATGAAGACATACAGGCAATGAAAGATCATACAATGAAGATCAACAAGCAATGAAAAAACATCATCATCACTTATCATCAGGAAAATGCAAATCAAAAGCCGCAATGAGATATCACCTCACTCCTGTGAGAATGACCCTCATCAAAAAAAAAAAAAAAAGAGAGAGAAACTACAATAGGTGGCAAGGGTATGAAAAAAAAAGGACCCTCATACACTGTTGGTGGGAATATAGACTGGTCTAACCCCTGTGGAAAACAATACAAGCTTTGTTGAAATGTTAAAAATAGATCTACCATGTGATCTACCAATTCCACTCCTAGTTATCTACTCCAAGATTGCAAAAACAGTAATTTGGAGGGGTATATACATTCCTATGTTCATTGCAACATTATTTGCAATAGTCAAGTTACGGAAACAATCTAAGCACCCAAGGACAGATGTGTAGATTAAGACAATGTGGTCTATATACATAATGGAATGTGAAAAATGACAAACTCCTTCAATTTGTGACAACATAGATGGAGTTAGAGGGAATTACCCTAAGTGAAATGTCAGAAAGAGAATGACAAATGTCATTCTCATATGACTTCACTCACATGTAGAATATAAAGAAACAAAAAGGAACGAGCAGAACTAAACTAAAACAAACCTAGAAATCTAACTGCAGAGTGGAGGTTACCAAAGGGGAAGGTGGAGGTGGGGAATAGAGTGGGGGAGGGGCCCAATGGACTATGATAGAGGATGATGGGTGTTTTGGTGGT
Organism: Scalopus aquaticus; assembly: GCA_004024925.1. NCBI lineage: Eukaryota > Metazoa > Chordata > Mammalia > Eulipotyphla > Talpidae > Scalopus > Scalopus aquaticus. The sequence goes on along the minus strand of PVIJ01003848.1, from coordinate 77,541 downwards.
AGGTGTGGTATGGTAATATACATCCGAAAAGGTATGAACCTATAATCCTAAATCATACAAAGTGTTGTAAACCAATGTGGCCACAATAAAAAATGATACAATTTTAAAAATGATAAAAGAATGCCATGGATAAAAAGAATAGACTTGGAAAATCAGTAAATAAGCTCTTGAAACAGACCAGGTGATAGTTAATTGTAGTTTAAAATACATTGCTGACAGAAGATTCAAAAAATAGTGAATACATTTTGAGATTAATTTTGTTGGATCAGTCATGGATTGGATATTAGCTCTGAGGCGTGGGGAGGTGTTAAAGATGACTCATGAGTTTCTTGCTTGTGAGAAATGTTGAGGTTCTATGGGGTATGGATGATTTGAGGGCTCATATGATTGAGCATGAGTTCCAGATCAGATAGGTCAGGACTAAACATCTATGAGTAAATGGGGGCATCAAGGGACTTGCCAGTCAAAGCACAGAGTTGGAATGGGAGAACTAGGAGGATGGGAGACTATGACCTGAGAATGGGCTACTGGTATATGCAGTTTCCATGTTAGAAAAGTTCTTCCTGATAACCAGGTTTGGATTAAGCATAGGTGCAAGTGGGTGAAGTAGAGTGGACGTGGAGCTCAGTGGAGTTACAGAGGCCAGGACACTCACTGGGTCTTCTGAGCCGGGAGGAACACAATTGTGATCCAGGGGCCAAAATCATCAGTGCACTTGCAATAGTAGCCAAATCAGTAGGTGAGGGTAAAATTAGGAAGAGCTGGTTGACATTAGAATCTACACCGGGAAGTCTATAAAGAAAATGTCTTCCACTTTCCAGTGTGGATTGTGGGAGAAAGAACCTGTTTCTGCATCCACATCTAGTTTAAGGCAGGAATTGTGGGATCAGAGGAAAGTTTTGTAGGTGACAAAGCACAAACATGCCAACATTTTTGGTTGGTAGGTTATACATTTTGGTTTCAGGTGTAGCAGTTCTACATTTTTCATTTCATCTTTCTGTATGTTGACTTATTTATGGATGAAATACTATGACACATGGGATGTGTTTCAAATAATATGGGATGGAAAGGTGGGGATGATAAATGAAGCAAGACTTGCCATGTGTTGATAATTGTTAGTGCCCAGTAATGGTTACATGGAGGTGCTTTGACACTACTTCCCTATGTATGAATTTTTTTTTTCTTTTAAGATTTAGTTATTTTTGTGTAGAACCAGGGTATAGGCCAGAGGTGTGGGGGTGAGAGGATTCACCAGAGACAGAGTGGGGAGCAGAACAGGCAGACTGACTGAAATACTCTGCTGAGGGGAGCAGCAGGTGAGACAGGAGAGGTCTGCTGCACCATATGTGGGTCAGCTCCCTGGCCAGCGATCGAACTCAGGCCATGGCAGTGATAGCACTGAGATTTAACCCCTCGGCCCCTGAAATTTTCTTTAATTAACAAATTCAAGCATTTCATCTTTGTATATTCAGCCTATTGTTTTGACTGGCATATTTTTATATTCTCAGTATGTATTTGTCCCCATTTATTAAGAAACCTCTGATCTTTTTAAAACTTGTCTTCAGGTAATCATCTGTTTAGCAGAAGACCTAAGCCTAGAATGCCACGTTCTTTTCACTTCTGAACTGGTATATTCTACCACCTAATTGAGTGAGTTTCTATGTTTCCATTAAGAGGTTGTTAAAATTCGGAGCACTTCCCTAGAAACTTTGATCTTGGAAACAGTATTCATTTGACTGTAGGTCTGACAAAATCAGACTGCTTTTGCACATACTATTCCTCGTATGGAATTCTGCCCCTCATCCATCAGGTTAAGGGATACACATCCGGCAAAGCTCAGCATCATTGCCCCAACCACGATCACATTCTCTATGCCACACCACTACGACCTCTTTTGCACTAGTCCTGTATCTTCAAACTTGTTCCATTTCTTATATCACAATAAATTACGTGTGAATGTGAGTGTATGTGTGGTTTTCCCTACAACAGATTTTTTTTTTAATTTGGGAGTCTTTTATATAACCGCAACACATAAGTAGTTATTCAATAATTTACCCATGCCTGAAAACCTTGGTAGAGGAAATAGACAAATGGAAAAAAAATAATATGCGGGTGAAAATAAATACCCTGAGCTTGGTCAGTTTGTGCATCTGAGGAATGAGTACTTGAAACGTGGTGTGGAATTTTGGTGTTGTGGAGAACACTTTTCTTCTTAGACACTAAGTCCTATCACTCAGGGGTCTTCATTCAAATAGCAGCACAACTGCCAATCAATGTAAAAAGTATTCAAAGTCCAAATCAGTTAGCTTTTTTCTCCAATAAAAACCTACAGGAGAAGATGGAGGGGGAGGGTGGGGGAAGCAGGACATTTTTTTCTGACAATGTATAACGCCTATAAACTGTGTAGATCATTTATCACAGTAGGTAAGGTCCACAGAATGGGAGATGAAGTACCACACAGACCATCAGTTCAGCTTTGATACTCGGTAATATCTAGAGATGTTTCTATTTAGCATTTCTGCCGAGATGAGCAGGCTGATCTTAGCCACTCTAGAAGTAACACCTGCTTTTTCATCACACAAATGAGTGGTCATTAAGAACCAGGCATGGTATGTTTCTGAATGGAATGGTAAAACTGGTAAGAAGGTGTACTTAACACCAGCTCCCTTGTCCTGAAAAGGAAGGCTGGGCTTTTGTACCAATAGCTTTCAAAGCATCCATCACAAATATGGAGAAAGTGCAGGCCAACTTAAGAAAAAAAATCAAGTTTAGAGTTAAATTAATTGTATACCTATACCATGTCCATTTTTCAACACCCATCTAGCCAATTTCACTGTGAAAATGTGAAAGTGTCATTTCAAAGCCCACAGGGATCTTATCTTCCCCAGATAGGCTGGGGCTCAGTGGTAAAAGGGGGCCTTTAGGGAAGGCTGTGTAAAGGCAGCTTTAACATTTTCAGTGAAAAAAGAAAAAAAAGCCAACTTGTTTGTGGTTTTGATTTGCTTTTAATAACAAGCTCCCTCAACCAAAACTGATGAATTGGCATAAGAACAAGGATACAAAAGAACATCAAGGAGCCTTCCAAAATACTAACCAAAGGATGAATTCTCTGCTTTGGGTGGCCATCACTTTGTCCCTCAGAACCAGGAGATAAAAAGATGCAAAGCTTTTAATATATGCCGCTTGAATATATAAAGGAGCCAATTAGAGCATGTGGCCAGTGGTGTTGTCTTAATACTTTATAATCACACTCCATACTTTAAGCAAATGCAAATTCTGTTGCATGCTGCCCTTTAAAAGGCAATTTCCCTGCATACTGAATTGAAAGTAATCACTGATACAGCACAAACAGAGCCTCTGTTGGGTAAACACCAAAGCATTTCCCACACACTAATGCATTTTAAAATAGCTAACTTTATTGTCAGTGAAAAGATAGGCACAAAGTGGATTCAAACCTGCTTAACTTTATTGGAACTAGCTCAGTTGATTACAGAATGGGGTCTCAATCATCATGGGGCCACATACATTTCCAACCAAAGGCAATTCTTCTCCAGCCATCTGCCAACCCCACGTATTCATTTTACAAACACATGCCATTAATCACAAGGGAGGCCAGGAGGAGGTTTGAGGGCTCCGTGTAAATCCATCGTTGCTACCGGAAAAAAATAAACAAACTCCCAACACTTGTCCTACTGATGATGGATGGCACTTGGAAGATACATTTCCAAGGATCATGGCGGGCTGCAATATGTGGCAATTAGACCACAGCTGATGCCTTCCTTTGAAAACATGTTCAGTAAGAATGCACACATTTTAACTAACACATTCTATATGTGAATGAGCAATTGAGATAACAGGAGATTGCATGGCTAACAGAGATGAGACTATAATTTTAAAAAGTTGATGTGTGTGAGTTTAAGCTCTTCATAGAAAGTAGTTTGCACAGTTTGTTCATTTTCAAATAATTGTACCCACCCAACAGCATAACAAAGAAAAGAGAATGCAACAGATCTCATAGGATTCCCATGGCAGATATTTTCAGGTTCCCGTTAGCCTGTCATCCTGAAACTCAAGAGCAGCATTGAAAATAAATCCTTCATTAAAACAATAATCAAAATACATGATTTTAGAAGAATGTTCAAGCTACATTTATTTAATAAAAAAATTAATAGGAATTTTATATCAAGTAAAGTTTGTTCTAATGAAGTTTTTCTATACAGGGGACATTGGGGTACAACTGACTTAGAGACCACCAGGCCACAAATGTTAAGACAAGGTCACCCTCCTGTTCTGAGGTGACACTAAAATGCATAGATAAGTGGGAGCCCAGAAAGATCCCCCAAATGTTACATCCACACAATTGTGAAAAGGTGACTAACTTGAGATTTCTCCCATAAACCTGAATTTTTTAAATGACACCTATTAGAGACTTTATGAAAAGGCTGAAACTATCTTCTTCGTAAACATAATACACTGACATGGACTTCTTCCATCTCTCAGATGCGCTATATTATTTTAGCAAATTACCTGGGATTAAAAACAGCCGAAAAGGACTGCCTCTGGTGTGAGCAGGCAGAGATGTTGTGGAAAGTTCACAATAATTTTCAAGAACTTCTTCCTTTCCCAAAAATACATGAGTCTACAGAGATGGCTGCCACACCGCGTGGAATGTATGACAATTGTCACCTTACAGAATGTGGTTCAAGTCATGGTTCCCAGGGCTAGCAAAAATCTGGCAAAGCGCAATAACCATGAAAGGAGTGGATGAAAGGTTTTTTTTAAATTTTGATGTATTTATGTAGATAGAAAGTAGTTCTCCTGAAGTTTGCCTGTTGTCACTTCTACTAGTTGAGGTTTTTTTTTTTCCTTATGACTAAAAGGTAGTATGTATGAGTATGAACACAACGGCACCTCTAATTCTATTTGGGATTCACTTGGTAACAGCACGAATATGTAGGATAATCATTTCATTATTGAAAATGTCATGACTGGCTAAAAATCACATCACCCTCCCTCTTTTTCTCTCTCTAAACACACACACATACACACAGCACACAAAATAATTCGTTTGGAAGATAGGAACAATATAACAATGCTGTTAACTCTGCCATTCCTCTACTCACAGAAGAAAACTCTATAAAATGATCTGAGACAGCCTGTGCTATAGCAACAGAGGTGAGGTTGATTTCTTAAGGGGAGCCTTCATGTGATTCAACATTGAAATAAAGATCAGGAAAGGGAAAACCTTGCAAAAGGCACTTCAAGAGAGGCAAGATAATACATCCCCAAACCTCTACCCCCCCACCCTCACCTAACTCCCCCCCCCACTCCCTTCACCCTCCCAAACCCTTGAAAAAAACTGATCTTAATGACACTGTAGATTTGTCACCTTAATGAAGGGCAGAGAGGTGACACAGATCAGAGGCCTATGGCAAAAGGCAGCCCTTCTGTGTTTCTGGGGACAGCCCCTCTGGCAGTCTGGAACCATGGCCTCCTTGGTCCCTGCCCGCATGTGCATTTTCTGTTGCTCTCCAAAAGGTATTCCAAGATGGAGTCACGGGCAGTGAGAAGGAGCTAAGCATACTGCCTTAGCCCACCTCTCCTGCAACTGCAGCACAGTACTTTGGGCTTCTGATGCTATTCCCTTGGAGGTGATAGGCAAATAAGCCTTTTAAGATGTAATGCTAAGAATTTGGGAAAACAAGATAAGTAATTTCAAAGTAGTCACCAGAAATTCAAAGCATTTGACCAGCCAACAAAAATGCTTCCTCATTTGCAAACGAATGGCAATTTGAGACTGGTGACCTAGCCAGTGAATCTGTGCTGGAGAAGAAACAAACACTAGGCAGTTTGGTCTCAGGAAACGTCAGCGAGGTGTGTTCCTGGCTACAAACTGACCACAAAAGTCTGCCCAAAGCAACTCATGCAACAATCCATTAAGGCCTCTGATGGTCTCATTCCCTAAGAGAGAGGAAGTTGTACATCACTCAGCTAACTTACTTTCCTAGCGTCTGAAAGCAATATATTAATTATCCAAATGCATAAATTACTCCCGAGTATATATATGAATGTATTAACCTCCAGGAGGGAACCAAAAGAATCCACTTCCAAAGCACCACTGAAATGAAATAAACACAATTCTCTGGCACAGGGTAGCTGGGAATTGGAAGGGAGAAAGCTCCAGCACCTGTCCACACTCTAATACCCCCTACCTTTTCTCCAGCTCCTCTAGCTCCTAAAACTATTCCCTTTCATGGGCCCAAGGTGAGGGCTCTCTCTGGATGCTGCCGAGATGGTAACGATGCCAAACAGCACACACACAAATTCTCTTCGGCTTCCCGCTTCTGAACTACATGTTACAAACTGTCTTTCAAACATACTGTGCTCTTCAATGAAAAATGATCTGAAATATGGAAATGCTACACAAATTTAAGAAGACTGAAATCATTGGCATATATTCAGCAATCACCAGTCCCAGTATTTGTATAAATCCCCACAATAAACCTTAGAGCACATTCTGATTAATCTGTTTTTAAAAGTATGCTCTAAGTGTACCAGAAGAGACTGGAACTCGTATGATATTACTTAAGTACTATGTTGTTTCAATACAAAGTTCCTTAAAAAACATCCCCCCCACCCTTGTCTTCACCCTCAACATAAGAACAACAAATGGGAAAATGATTAAAAGCATTCTTGCTGAGAAACTGCAACTCTCCACTAGGCCCTTCAGATGAGATATTCCACCATCTCTGCATCAGGCTCCTGTCCCAGGATCTGAATGGCAGATTTTCTTTCCAGAGTATTGCAGTGGAAAACAGGGCCATCTGAAAGGAAAGAAAGGGTTGGAAAAGATTTAGGGACAAGGTAAAAACTCAAATTTCTAGAAAGAGCTTTAGCGCCCCCATGAAGCCAATGGCAGAGTGGAGCATGCCTGTTGCCCAGTTTGTTCACCTGAGCACATACCTCCACTGGGAGAAGCAGCTTTCCTCAGCCCCATTCCCATGCCAGTGTCCAAGAGTCATTTCCAGACTCTCTGCCCTTATCTCTTCAGATTAATCCCCTTTACAACATGAGAAACTCTGTCCCGTTGACCCACTGTGGCTGAAGAGCAGGCGCCCGCAAACAGATCGATCATTACAGACAGAACCGAAAGTCCCCTGGTCAGGGGGGGAGCGTCATTACCCGTCTTGTCTGGATTGCAGGTCAGACTTGGTATAGACAAACGACGTGGTCCAGAGCCGGCAGCTGGACTTGCAGGAGCCTCAGCCGGACCCACAGCTGGAGTTGGAGCCGGAGCTGGAGTAGCAGCCACAGCCGCAGCTGGAGCTGGTGCCTGAGTCGGAGCTGGAGCAGAAGCCTGAGCCGCTGCTGGAGCCGGAACCGGAGTTGAAGCTGGAGCTGGAACCGGAGCCGGAGCAGCTGGAGCAACCTGAACAGCGGCAGCAGCGGCAGCAGCAGCAGGAGGAGCAACAGCAGCAGCAGCAGCAGCAGCAGAGGCAGAGGCTGGAATCTGAGCAGCAGCAGCTGGAGAAACAGCAGCAGCAAGAGCAGCAGCTGCTGGCGGAGGGGTGGCAGTGGCAGCAGCAACAGCTGGCGCAGCAGCAGCAACTGGAGCAGCAGCTACCATGGAGTTGGTGTTGGTGGCAGCAGTGGCAGTATTGGTGGCAGCATTGGCAGTGATGGCAGCAGCAGTGGCGGCAGCAGCAACTGGAGCAGGAACAGAGATGGGAGCAACAGCTGCGGTTTTGTTCGGTTCCGTTCCCCGTTCTGTTTGGGTGCTGCAGTCTCGGCTGCCCGTCTTAGAGTGAGCTGAGAGCAGGGGAGTTGAAGGCGGCACAGGTGAGGGTGTAGAAGGGACAGATTCCCCACGGTAGTCTCCACCCAGGAGGATCCCTGCACAAGAAAAAGTGAAAGAGGTTACAAAACTGTAGGCTATTCAGATACAGACCTCTGATTTCCTTCTTCCTTGTAGGAGATCCAGGAGACTTCTGCACTGGACTCAGGAGTCCAGTGGTCAGGAGCCCCCAGGCACAGCTAAAAGTGCCCTTCAAATTTAGCAGACCCCTTTGGTTCTCATTGTCCAACCTCCAGCACAATGTATTAAAGCTTTAAGTGTCCTGGTATCTGTTTTATTCATTTTTCCAATAGTGACTGATTTCTACCAAGCCGTCAGAACACGTCTGCACAGTTTCACTTAGAACCAACACCATCCACGATCAGACAGGTAGAAAGGATCAGAGGGAAGGAAGTCTGGGTCACAGATGAACATGATGATAACTGTGTGATCGAAGGTTCGAATCATGATCATGTTCTTCCAAATGCCTACTCTAGTCAAAGGGAAGTGCAAGCGCCAGAGGGCCAAGAAAGGTATTCGATGGAACAAGATCTAAAGTAAAAAAAATATATAGCTTGCTTCCTCAGGCTTGAAAAATGTGCCTTGTGGTATCCACAATACTTCTGGGCTTTTGATGAGTGGGGAACAAATGGAAAGAAAAAGTACATTCTGTTCTCATTTCAGAACATTCTGGTCACAAAAACCTGCCACCGGCTCTAGTTAGCTTCACTGGAACTCCCAGTCCTCCTATCACATGGGAGGAAGGAACACAGGAAAAAATTTGGAATTTTGGCATTTTGAATGACATGAATGGTGCATAGGCTTTGGACAAAGACAAAAAAGCCCCACAAGACAAAGGTCAAATCTGAGAAATGAGAGGAAATTGAAGCTGTCTTTCTTCTCAACCAAAGAGAACTCGGGATTTTTCTAAAGCGTTGGCTTCCATCAATGTTCTCTCAGCATCAATGAAAATTCAGTGTGGAGGAGCTTCTGAATATGCAGTTATCCTCTCGGGAGGACAAAACCTGATCTAGACTGTCTTCCTCTGGAATCTGGATTACTAACCCCTTTCCTTACTACCTGGATGGGTATCTAAATCAGGGTTCCCTTTAAACGTGTCACTTTAATTTTCCTTATTTACTGTCATTACCCAGGCTCCCCTTCCAGCTCTTGTCATCCCTCTTCTCTTCCATGATGGGTGTGCCAGTCAGGGTGGAAGAGTGGGAGAGCAAGCCTGATCCCGCATTGGAAATGGACATCAGAGACTTTGCTGGGCGCATGGACGAGAGCTGCTCTGTCTTACTTGGCTCTTTCCGGGAACGCTGCTGGAGTACTTTGATCATGGCGTCCTTCTCAATAATCTGGGCATGGAGGGTCTTAATCCTAAGGGGCAAAGACAAAGAACATATCCAGACCTATTGTCACCTCCTGTTCAGTTCTCACTGCTGACATGAACTTGAACTTCCATTACCTTTCCAACTAAAGGGTGGTCTCATTATTTCTGAGTTGCAAGACAAAGGATGGTATAGTACATTTTTTAAATGCCTTTCTGCACGCTCCAATGGATGCTACAGAGCATCCAGAAGTGGCTGCTTAAATCTTAGGAGGCCAAAGTAAAGTATCAGTGAAAAGAAAGGCCACAGTGGGTGCTATAAGTGAAGAAACTGAGCCAATGGAAATGATGGACTCAGTGAGAATATGAGAACTTCTATGAATGGGATACAACTTTCAGGTTTAAATAAATGTTCACAAATTTCTAAGAGACATCAGGTATCCCACTTCCCTGTTTGAATGAATGTTCCTTTATGGAGCACTCTGCTGTATCACAGGGTTGAGGTGCAGTGCTAGAAAGAATATCCCAGAGTACAAATGCCAACAATTCAGTTCTGGCAGAAAACAGATGGAAAACAATCACCAAGGCCAATGGGGAGAGTAATGCTACTCGGAATTCCAGAGTTCATAGGAATCAGCAAGGCAAAGGTCAGCACAACTCAAATCTTAAGTAACAGGTTGGCAGGGTGCAAGAGTGCAGGGGTGCAGGGGTTGGGGATGGGCTGCAGTATCAGGTTTCCCAGATGTGAGCGAAAATGTGTGCCCTTCCCTGCTAGCATATCTGGTCCCTATACCAACTTCTTAGATCCACCAGGGACTAGATCGACATTTTACCTGCCCTCCATGTCAAGGCAACGCTTGTTGGCCATCAAGATTTCTTCCTCCTCCTTCTGGATGCGAGCTTCTAGAGCTGTATCATAGCTGGTGTTAGGAGAGTGGTTGATGACAGTTGTGTCCCTGGGAAAGAAAACAGCAGCAATAATGCTGGGAAGGCAGCAACATCAATGAATCCTAGCTCCCTCCGATGTCAAAGGCAATGCAGGAATGCCCTAACCTGAGAGCAAACTCATCAGGAACAATGGTTTCTAAGTGACTTCCTGATAAGAGCTTCCAAGATCAGAGGGTTCAGCTTTCAATTCTAGAAGAGATTACTGATATGGACATAGCTGTCAAAGTCAGTGAGGTTCAATGAGATGTACACAGGTTTGCCTTCAGAACTAGACAGGCATTTTCCCAAAACCCGCTGGCAGAGTTCCTTCAAGTTTTCAGATCATGACCAGGCAGTAAGCAGATATTTATTTTACATTTTATACTATTATTTATACTGTATTTCCACTTTATTCTCATGACAGTCATGAAGGGGATAAGGAAATCAGAGAATGTACCAAATAGCTATTGCTACAGACAATAGTAGCTACAGCTGAGTGCTAGAAACACACTGTAGATATGTCAGCAGGTAGCACCAGATAGGGCAGGTGAGCTGAGTGAGAAGCAGGACCTTTGAGTCAAGGACACTTGGTTCCTATCTAACCTACATCTGGAACATTCTAGCACCAAGTCAATGAGTCTACTCCAAATAGGTGACTGTTCTCAACCAGAATTCCAATTACATGAGGGAGCATCGTGTTCCATCTAAACGTGTCTCAGGACATTAACTCAAAGACTAATTAATAAGGAGAGACCTGAGTGGGGAGGGGAAGAGAAAAGAGAGGACAGAGAAGGAGAGGAGAATGTCTAGCTCATGGGCAAGGTGGCTGTCTACACAGCATAGGAAAAGGAAATATGGGAATCCTATATTCTCCTGATAACTGAGGCCATGCTTCTTTCATTTAGCTCATTTACAACTAAGAGGGAAGAGAATGGAGAAAACTGGATTCTATTTGAGTAACTTAGACAGAAAGAAAAAAAGGGATTAGGGAGAATATTGATGTAATTATATTGCTCTTAAAGGAAATCAGACAATAGGCCTAGAAAACAATGAACTGGCACTGCTTTGTTATACTTCCTGTGAGAACGAGTATCTGTGGGAGAACTCCAGGCGTATTTTCTGCTGGCAGCTAGCTATGTCCTCTTAGCTTAGAGTCTGTGACCACTTACAGACTGTGACCAGTACTGATGAGGGTGATGGAGCAGGGGAATGAAGAGGTGGAAAATTGGTATTAAAGTTGGAGAATTTTGATGAGCTTCTGCAAAACTACTGTTTCCCAAAATGTTTGCACCTTATATGCAAGGCTGAAATAATTTATCTCAACAGTGCACTGGCTGGGCAGCAAGAAATGAAAGGGCTATAATGGTTCTCAGCATTTGCTATGTTCAAAATATTTCAGTTTCTCAGAATTCTACACTTCCTCTGGGGCAGTTCACTGGCTTTCAGTCCTAGTAGGGATGACTTCTGTGTTGCAGAGGAACCCGAGAGGAAGCAGTATGGGGTAGTCCTGAGAGCACAGGCTCTGACTATAAACCACAATGGAGTCATCCTAGCTTGCCCAAGTTCTCTGCCACTAACAAACTCTATGAGTCCAGTAAGTCAGTTAACTGTGCTAAGCCTCCATCTCCTCATGTGCAAAATGGAAAGGGTAATTGTCCTTATACCTTGTCCCTCATGGGGTAAAATAAAAATACACAGGTGAAATATATGGTGACAAGCACAGTAAAAATAGTCAACAAAGTCACTATTAAGTGAGAAATGTGTAGGCAGAAAGAATAACATACAAAAGAATATAATTTGAAAGAATTTCAGCTCTTGGTATCCTGCTGGAAGCAACTCCTGTAGTGCAGAGTTGCAGTGTGATGGCTGAGGCTTCAGAGCCAGGCCTCGCTCAAAAGTGCATGGTGACTATGGCTACTGGGCACTTGAACATACGGTTGTCACTGGGGGAGCCAGTGCTGGCTTCCTGCCAATTTCACTGCATAAAAGACCATTTTGGGAACTCAGAGCCCTGCCAGCTAATTGATATGGAAACCATGAACTCCTCAGGAATGGAGCCTGAATGTGGGGCACTTAGTGAATTCCTACAGAAATGCTAGGATGGCCTTCTGTATCAATACTCCTTCTAGTAGACTGGGGTTACTGAGCCAATGGCTTCGGCAAAAGCAAGAAAGCAGTTTGAAGGAGCAACTTGGCCCGCTACCTTCCAACAATCCGAGTCTACCCTGAGGCTTAGCAGAAGGATGCTGGGCCTGAGAGCACAACTTGCAAACCCCAAACCATATATCCCTGAAACTGACATCGTCCATCTCAAATTCTTAAGTAAGCAGCTTCTGGCAACAATCAGCTTCTCTCTCTTCCTCCTTTCTCCAACAAGGTTATTCCTATCACATTACTTACACTGCTTTCTAGACTGTCACCCACGACCTCTTAATTAAAACGTCTAGTGACCTTTTAAACTTCAAGTCCATCTTTTCCTATAGGTGGCATTCTCTTGTTTATTTAATATGTGAACTCAACCGTGAGCAGAGCACCATGTTTGAAGTTACTGGGAGGCTGCAGAGTGGAGAGACATGGATAAAACTAGTCCCCGACTGCAGAAAACTCATAAGAGGAGACAAAAAGAGTAAATAATTAACTATTACAGAAATGAGTTTGGACTTTATTTCAATAGGCGCTGCAAATTATTAAAGCTTTTCAAGGGGAATGAAATGATTCAAGCTGTGTTTTAGGAAGATAGCATTATCTCTTGCTGAAATGTGATGGAGGGTTTAGAAGGGCAGTACACTGGAATCAGGCAAACCAGTCAGAGATCACCCTAGCAAGAGATAATGATAAAATGAACCGGTGAGGTGGCTAGGGAAATGAAAACAGGCTACAGGAGCGAGAATCGCTGGAACTTGCATCCTATTGAAATGTGGACATTAGGGAGAGGGAAGAATGAATTAGAACTTTGTTGTTTCTCATTCAAATGTCTAGAAAAGATGGCAGACTGCTCATTTTCTGTGATAGGAAACCAAGGAGATTTAGGGGGAAACGTAATGGGCTTTGCTTTTAGTTACACTGGAGTCAAAGTGTCTTATGAATGGTTATACGACATCTGAAAGATGTTGAAATTCTAACCTCATCTGGGAAGAGTCAGAATTACTGCATGAAGCTACAATAGAGAATAAGGTAACTAAGGCAGAATGTAAAATGCAAAAGAACGGTGAGGAAGTGATCAGCTTCCGTCTTCCTCTTTCGCTTTCTTCCTTCTTTTTCAAACTTCCTCTGCCCTCCCCAAAACAAAATGTTGTACAATTCGAGAAAAGCGGCAACCTGACTCAGTAAATGCAACCTGACCAATGGTGTGGTTCACTGGGTGTGTTTTCTTTTTCATCTACTTGCAGCTCTTCAGAAATAAATTCATCATATGAGCTGACACTAAAAATCTGCATTGTCAGACCCGTTCTGGGACTGAATTCCTGCTCGATAGTAATTTCCCTCATCTCTGTTAAGTATCTAGAAAGGGCTGTCAAGGAACACAAGAGTGTGGAGCTTTAAACCAGGCCATATTATTGTGATTACTTTTAATATTTCTCAGTAACTAAACAATAAGCCTCAAATAGCATCTCATGAATGGTCAATAAGACCTATTCCACCAATTTTAAAATCACTATATCTGGAAGCAGCAGAGATTAGTGGTTAAGAGGTCAAAAATATAGATTTATTTTATTTTTAAAAAAGATTTATTTATTTTTGCATACAAGAGCTGGGGTGTAGGCCAGAGATGGGGGCGGGGGGTGAGAGGATTCACCAGAGACAGGGTGAGGAGCAGAATAGGCAGATCTTGGTACACTGCCTATTCTTGGTACACTGCTGAGGGGAGCAGTGGGCGAGACAGGAGAGGTCTGCTGCACCATGTGGGAAGCTCCCTGGCCGTGGATCGAACTCGTGCTGCAGTGGCTTCGATAGCTTCATAGTGCTGATACTTAACCCCTTACGCCACCAGGGAGGCCGCAAAAAAAATGTAGACTTAAATCCTGCTTCTTCTGACATTGGTAACTGTGTGATTTTGTACAAATTATTTAACGTGTCAGTGTGTCAGCTCCTTCACCTGTAGAAGGGTGAATAATACTTATCTCAAAGAACTTTTGTGAGGATAAACAATAAATGTAAATTGCTTAGAAGAGCAGAGTACCTTTTATAGTAAGCACTACACGTGCTTGATAACATTCTCAGCCCTTTGAACAAAGCGAACACTTTAAGTATCATATATTTATTTTAAACAAGTCCAACAGTCATCAGTTCATTTTCTATATGGGCCCTCTGCACTTTTCATCAATGAGTAAAATTCACGTAGCCACACAACTGGCCAGAAACACAGCACTGACCTATCTGATGTCTAGATGCATCTGAAGATGGAGGGCGACACCAGCATTTTCCCTATTGATTAAAATACTTAGTCCTTGACCCTTTAAAGCCAAGTCTAGCTTTTCATATCCTGATCTTGTCTTCATTTGAATAGCAATGATTCTTTCCATCAACAGCTTTCCCTTTGACAAAAGGTGCTCTTTAAATCAAAGAGCTGGAAAGGGTATATAAATAGATCACCTAATAGGTCTTCTCACCTGAGAAAAGACAATGGCTTATTCTTACTTTTAAAAATCTGTATTTTATTATTCACAGTGGTCCTAAGCTGGAAACAATTCAAATAGCCACGATCAAGTGAATGGATAAGCAACTGTGTGGTACAGCCATACCCTGGAACACAGCTCAGCAGTCAAAGGGAATACACCATTGCATCAAATTGGATGAGCTTCAAAATAACTATGGTAAGCTACAGAGGTCAAAGCTTATATGCTATATGACTCCTTTTAAATAACATTCTAGAAAAGGCCAATTCTCTCATTTTACAGGAATTTGAATACTATTTCTCAATCTCTCAATTTCCCCTGTGGGTTGGACTAACAGGCATGCAAAGGTTATGCTGTCCAGATACAGAAGGTTTGCCTGAGGGACAATCATAAAGTGTCCCCAGTAGGTGGGAACTGGCTGCTGTTTATCATATTAAATGACAATCATGAACATGTTACTGAAAACAGTGATTGCATGGAAAATTTCTACCTGTTGATTTACAGAAATATGATTCAAATTAAACCTATCTTATGAGAGGCAACAGAAGCTGGAAATAAATTCATCTGAAAAGGGGTACCCCAAATCTGAAATCCTTCCAGGAAGGAACAAAGGGGTACATTTCTTTCTTACACTTTGACCTAGAGTCTATTCTAAATGAATTTCAGCAGAACTTCCCAGCTCCAGGAAGCCTGGCTTTCTGATATTTTCTCAGATTGCACCTCTTCATGAGCTGCATCTTTCTAAGCTTCTGCCCCAAGAAGACAAAATTCCCCTGCACCCCCTCTTCAGTGCTAGGGTTTCATGAATTACTTCGGAACAGTGAGGACAGGTGTTTTCGTAGGAGCTGGCAGCTAAAGTTACACTTAATTCAACTTTTAATCTGCCTACGACATCCATGACCATCCTCTAGCAGGTAGGCTCCGGGTACCTAGTGAGCCTTTTTCTCAGAAAACAAAGACAGGTAGGCTTATGCCCATGAGGACCTCAAAGTCAAGGCACAGGCAACTTCAATCAATTTCAGATTTATAGGGGCTATCTGGAGACAGGAAGAACACAGTCAAGAAATGGACAATGTCTCCTGGAGAAACCACCAGGCTACCGCTTAAACACTGACCTCCTATGATTTGGCATGAGCACCCAAAGGCAAATGCATCTGCCAACCCCTCACACTCACATCCCTTCTGACAGTCTGGCAGGCACTTCCGGGATCTGCTGGCTCACCAAATTTAGAATGGTAAAATGGTAAAAAATAACATGGTGGTTTTTGATGACTCTCTAGAGAGAGCTCTATCTGGGTACAATATGCTAGAGTCCACCTTAGATCTCCAACTGCAGACCTAGGCTGTCTGGATGGCCAGCAACTCCTATCACCTTCTGACTTGAATTTAGTTCTTTTTGTTGTTTCTTTCCTTCCCAACTGAGGATTCTAAATGGCAGCCACGCAAACAAATTGGCTAAGAAAACTGCTTGCTCCAAAGTCCAATAATTCACATTCACAATATGGAAAGGGGAATGCAGAAGAAGCAAAAAGGTAAAACCCCTCTCCTGCCACTTCCTCTCCCTCACCAAATGGAAAACGGTCACTTACATGTGCTGAACTCATGGGCACAGAGAATGTGGCCTTCAAATACAGACCTTCCCTGAGGGCAGGGGTGGATTCGTGGTCAGCACCACCTTTAGCCTCCCTTGCAAAAGCCGGACCTAGCAAATGGCAGCAGCCACTCCTGAGTGACATTTACTTTCTAAGTGGCATTTCTCTGGAAAGGCTTGCACTTCAGTCCTGAGCTAAACAAAGCCACCTCCATATGTGACTGAAAGGATGTGTGGCCTTGGTGCGGGAGGTGTGCAAATGTCCAGTTGACCCCATCTATAAACTGTCTGGCTTCTGGAGAAAGCCGACCTGTAATTCCATTAAGTTCGTAAGTAACATGAATTTTCAAGTCCCTGACCGTGTGTATCCACAGTTTTCAGTCCCTGCATAACTAGGTGGCGGGGGCGGGGGGGTGGGGGGAAACACACTTAAGCAAAAACTGGGAGAAAAGCAGAATATTACAGGAAAGAAAAACAATGAAAATCTATTATTCATAGTAATTAATTTGTCAATCATTTCTGAGTAGTAACCAGCCACCCTTCTGTTCTCTGCTCTGCCCAGGCTCTTCCAGCAGTGACACGCCACCAACCAACCACTTACCGCTGAGCAGCTACAGTGGCAGCAGCATCCAAAGCAAAATGTCTCATCACGTTCTCCTCCAAGTACTTCTGCTCCCACTTGGTCATATCAGCTTCCAGGGCCAGGATCCTCTCCTCCTTCTCACGCAGGAGCTCCATCAGCGCAGCAGCATTGTATTCCGAAACGTTGGTGGGCTGCGAATTGCCCTGGCGCTGTGAGGGGAGATGCCAAGACGCCTCAGGTTAGAACCACGGGGACCAAGTCCCACTAGGACAGACCCCGTTCTTGGAAAGGATGGCTGCCCAGGTTACTTCAGAGTGACTTCTGATTCTTCCGAAGGCCTCAGGGCTTACTATCTTGAGCTGGAATAGGAGACCCCCTTGAGCAGGACAGAAGCCACAGCAAATTGTCACTCTGCTCAGAAAGTGGATCGAGGGTTTAAAAAGCCCCATCCCTGCCCGCCTGCCTAGTACACAATAGAAATGGGATTTCAAATCTAGGATTTGGTTCCAATGTTGCCGCAAAATTGTGGTGTGTCCTCAGCTGAATCAGACATCTTCTCTGGGTCTTGAATCCTCTCCTCTAAAAAGGAAGTGGGGTGTGGCTACATGATTCTGAAGGTCATTTTCAATTCTAAAACTCTAGGAATCTGTCTTACAATGTACACTTCTTACTGGGTCTACTGTTTCTGGGATTCATAGGAAAAGAAAAGTTGCAAGACAACAGGCATTGAGGATTTGGCTGGGAGAGAAAGCTAAGGAAGCAGGCTTTGTCTACAGGTGGGAGGCCCTCTGGAGCATGAGCAGGTGAGGCAAAAAAATAAAAGATGAGCAAGGCTGGTTTCTGTGTTGTGTCAAACACCAACTGAAAAATAAGCAATCGGAAATAATCTCATTTTCTTTAAGTTCTCTTTACCTGCTGAATTCTGAGGGATTCCAGTTCCCTCTCCAGTCGTGTCCGTAGACGGTGCTCTAACTGCTCACGTTTTTCACAGGCTGCCTGGAGTTGTACAAGGGCCTGCTGCATCTTCTCCACCTTATCGACATACACCTGCTTCTTTTTCAGCTGAAAATCCAGGTAGGGAGAGTTGGGAGATGGAAGGAAAGAGAAAAATATGGTCACTTATGCATCCCCCAATCCAAGGTGCATTTCATCTCTTCCTGCCCAGCTTTAAAAGAATGAATGGCGAGAAGGTCTTTCGTGATGCCTAGCACACTGTCTTGTATTATCAGACACAGATGTGACCAGCCCAGAAACTGGAGCTCCCTTTTTACCTCCTCTTCTTTCCCCCAACAACATTCCCATCCGTAGTGTCTGTCTTGGATGGCAAGCTTTTAGGAGAAGGTTTTTAAGGTTTCCACTAATGGATGTCTTTACCTCTGTTCTTCTTCATGCTACACTAGAATATTCTAAGGTTAGTTATATCTTAATTTTGGTCATTGCAGTAGAGAAATGCTCATTTAAAAAGAGGGGCTTTTGAGCTCAAAAATCAAAAATTTTATCTGATATGGAATGGAAGCCTACCTCCCTTATACAGCTGCCTTTTCTCTAAGTCAGAGAAAATGGCTGGTCTGGTGCTGAAGGTACAAGGAGCCCAGCATGGTCTTTTAGAAATCTGTGACCCTGGTAATTACCTTAAAAAATCAAATACGTTCTCCTGGAAAGTCTCTGCTCGTCAAGATTGCAGGTGCCACGCAATGGTTTGGTCTCATTGACCAGCACTGCCTTGCTGGTTCTTTACTAAAAGATCACAGCTTATTTGCCATTTCTGCTTCACTCATGAGCCTGAGTTGACAAGATGGAACTATAATTTCTCAATGTTCATTCTAGTACCTTTAATGATTCCTAAAGACCACGACTAACTGAATCAAATCTAAGACTGAATGAGTTAAACATAATTCCTCTTCTTTGCAAGCCTATGAGTCACATCCAAAAGCAAAGGTGAATACACGTTGGAACTAAGTATTTTAATTATTTTATACTCTTGTAACTTACAAGCAAATCCTGGCTCCATGGGAATGACGGAATGAGGAAGCTCGGAGCTCTTTCAAGAAGGCATACACCCTGAACCTGAGCAGAGCAGACAGGGGAAAGGGTAGCTTTCCCAACTAGTTAGTAAATGAGCGGATTATATTTCTCATAATACATGGGGGCACCCTCTTGCTAAGAAAAATCAACCCATAGATTCTTCTTAAGGCAGAAATTCTTCCAAATCGGTCACATTCTGTTGTTATCACTTTAATGGTAGCTGAGGTTAAGAATACTTTCACTACTAAGATTGAAATCTAAAAATACTGATAATCAAGTCAAAAGAAAATTCAGAAATTCAGCTCAACTCTAACTTGTCAACAAATTCCTAAGCCCTTGATCTATGTAGACAGATAGCGGCGATGTAAGAAGTTGCCCTCTCTACCAACATGGCCCGCATCTATTCAGCTAGGTCACACCAGCAGGGCCAACATGTCTCCCCCACTGCAGAAATCAGGTAACTCCTTAATGGTAATGAGTCTAAATCACTGCTATCTAGAATGTCCAAGTCAGAGAGCACTGGCATGTGCTGAGAGAAAAACATTCCTTGTCTTATAAATATACTCCTCCCCAAATTAGAATTACTGGACTTTCTCCAAGGGAGAAATCCTAGCTTATATTTTCCTTTCAGACCTGCGCTATATTTTACATAGGTAACTAGGATAAGAAAACTTTAATTTTTTCCCTATACTTCCTTGACAATTCCTCTCAGTCCGAGGCCTACTAGAGTTCAATCTAGTCTTATAAACCAGTTGAGGCTAGTTGTTTTTAGCCCTTAGACATTTTCATAGGAAATAAGCACACAAAATTATTATTCTCTTTCTCACAATAGGCTTAAACCATTCTTTCCTGGATATGTGACTATCTGTAACAACGTGGACCAGGGCAATCAAAACTTTTTAGGCATTGGAGGCCTCCTCTGCTGTCTTATGTGCTAAGCTTTGAATAATTGGAGAGTAGGAAATATCCTCTATCCTTCACCTTTGGATTCTATAATCCTCATGAGCTATTTAAAGTTGAATGCATTTATTTGAGAATAGCTCTGAAAACCCTAGGGGAGCAGTGCAATGTTAATGCAGAGAATGCTAACTATAATTACTGAAGCTTACAGCAGTTATACTTAAAGGCAATTAAACTGAGATAGCATGCAGTTCTTGCCTTGATGGCAAAGTACTGCAATGTAAGCTCCGAGAACAGAAAAACAAGCAGTCCCGGACCAGGTGGATTTCTCCATGCTCGGCCTTTCTTGAGAAAGAAAAATCCTAATATCTTAGCAAAAGCACCTCCTGCAATTGAAGTGACTGAGCCAACCTTCTGGAAGGGAAAAACAACAACAACAACAACAACAAAAAGCCCAGGGAGTTTTGTGACTTGGCTGAAGAAAGATGTGCAGGTCAAGAAAAATCCCATTGTGCTCTGCCCCTGGGATGACTTTCCACAAGATACCAGGACTGCTGTTGCTGGCAAAATTCTACCTCCCTCAAAAGAAGAAAGAGTTCTGCTCACCCATAAACGCCAGGATCACCTAAGTAAATACTCAATTCCTAAATAAATTGGGTAGGAAAGGACAGCTTTTAGGTGCTACCAAAGCAAGACCCCATAGACGCAATCCACAAAATCAGCTATCTTCTACGTAACTATGTTTTTTACATCCCATCTAGCTATGCAAAGGAACAAAAGTTTATTAATTCCTCTATTAGATGCTTCACTTTTACCTTCATCATGATATATTCCTTTTTCTGCTTCTCCTGTATAAACTCTCCTCTGTGCTAAGAGCCTCAGATGTTACATTAGGACATCCTGGGTCCCCAACTTCACCTTCCAATGCCATTAAAAATGTCAACTGTCCCTTCGTAGGTGAAGAGAGAGACAGTAAAATGGTTAAGGTCATTAGCTCTGGACTCAGACTGCCCAAGCCAGGAGGGGAAATCCTGGCTCTCTCCCACTCACTAGGTATGCGACCTTAGCCAGCCTGTTTAATCTCCCTGTGCATCCATTTACTCATTCATCTATAACATGGAGATGGTAATGTTGTGTTCCACCTCTATACTGATCAAATGAGGTAACACATAAAGTCCTTAATAGAATGTCTGGTACAAAAAGTACTCAGAGTTGTTTTTCTTTTCAAGAAAAAGTTAATGCCAAGTCACGTACATTCCAGCCATCTCAACTTTGAACACTCACTCCAGGATAGCCTTGACATTGTTCTCATGCTCTCAATACCTCTATCACGTCAATATCTACCTAGAACATAAAAACAGAGCTATCTGCCCCCAGGAAGACAGTGGAATGCTAGGCCTCAAACAGAGCTATAGATATCTTGATGGTGCAAAGCCATCATTGTATCATGGGAGATACAATTAGAAGCAAGCACCTTTCTTTTCTGGGATATGGAGGCCTCTACCTTCCTATTTGCTCCATCAAAATGACATGGTTTGTGGTCATGTCCACTTTATAAGAAACATGTATGATCACACGTTTACCTAACGGCCCTTAGAAAGAGCCCACCACTTCAGGTACACATAAGCACAAAGATATACAAATTAGAAATTTTGAGAGCAAAATGAAAGGTTAGGGGACAAGATAGTAATCAGAAAATTTTGATTCTAGTCCTAGCTCTGTTCTTAATGGTAACTTGCTTCCCTGATCTCAGTCTCAGATCCCCCATTTGTTACAAAAAAAAGGAAGGAGGGGTTTAGAAGTCAGAAAACCAGTTTACCTTGGTTCCAACATCTATCAACACCTGACACTTCAGCATGTTTAAGCAACTTAAGGTTTCTGAAGACCCCATACTGGTCACCCTTCATTGCCTTTGGGCACAGCATCTCCTCTCTTAGGAACACCCTGCCTACTAGTTTAAGTCAAAAACAACATCACTGGGCAGATGATCTCTAGTAGTCTTTCTTTTTATTGTGTTTTTTTAAAGGTTTAGTTTAATTATTTATGCATACAAGAACTGAGAACTGGGGTCCAGGCCAGAGGTGCAGGGAGTGAGAGGACTCACCAGAGACAGAGTGGGGAGCAGAACAGGTGAATCTACTGAAATCACTGAGGGGAGCAGCAGGCGAGACAGAAGAGGTCTGCTGCGCCATGTGAGTCAGCTCTGTTGATGTAGCTGTTGATAGCTTAATAATGCTGAGACAGAGACTTAACCCCTGCAACAGCGGAGAGGCCCTTATTGTGTTATTTTTTGAGGTAACAATGGTTTACAGCATTGTATAGTATTTGGAGGTATAGATTCACACTTCTTCAGATGTATATTACACCACCATGCAAGTACTGCTTTAATGTGTGTATATGTATATCCAAGAGACAGAACATATAATGTGTGTACTCCCTATAGGATCCTAGATGATTTATTTTTCTATGTCCTTAGTGTTCAAGAAAATGAAAGTCCACTTGAATAGTTTCCAAAGCCAAGGTAGTAGCTCAGGCTGGAGATTAGTACCCATGTGCCTCTGGAAGAAGTCAGGTAAATTCATCATTTAAACCAAATTTCCCTGGCTATCCAGTTAATGGAGGAAAAGTTTTCTTTTCAAATATCAATTTTGAAAAATTGTTACAACTCCCTTCCCGTGCTTTCCCTAAGTCTATGTTCTTCAAATCTGTTCCTTAAATCACTTTTAATTTCAGTCTTGAAATTACCTCACATCCCCATGCCCTGTCTCAAGGTCAAATCTACTGTAATTTACTCTTTTGCCTCTATACAGACAGTACTTAATGTATACACTATTAGCAGTGATTCTGTATGATTTAATTCATATGTGGATCCTTTCATTCATTCAACAGGCACTTATTGAATTTTTATCATGTGAAAAGTCCTAATCTACATCTAAGAGCAGTAATGATGTAACAGGAAATAAGACACAGTCCCTACCCCATTGAAGGGCAGTACCCCATAGCCAATTAAGCCAAAGCCCTTCTATTTTCCTTTATATCTCTCCTAGGTTCTAGTTCATTGTTCACTACATTCTTGGTAACTAGTTACTATTAAATAACTCTCTAATACAAGAATAAAAATGATCATAACATACCTTAGTCATAATACTACAAATATAAACAATAAACATATTCATAAATGTATTTATTTTGCTAGGCAAGTCAAGATAAAGATTTCAAACCATTCCTACCAGGGATAAGCTTTTAAATGGGAATCATAAAATCAGAAGAAAGCACAGCAGAAAAGCAAACTATTAAAGAATAGGGAAAATAGATAGATATAAATATAGATATATGTATATATAATTATATATGCACAATTAATTACATACACCAACAAAAACATAATGAAATTTTATTCAGTTATTAAAAAAGAAGAAAGTCTTGCCATTTGTGAAATTATAGGTGGATGGATTTTGAGGGTGTTATGCTAAGTGAAATAAATCAGATAGAAAGACAAATACAATATGCTTTCACTCAAATGTGGAATCTAAAAAGACCAAACTTGTTGACAAAGAGAACAGATCAGTGGTTGCCAGAAGTGAAGGTGGAGTGGTGAAGGGGGGGTCAAAAGATATAAAATTTCACTTATAAATAAATGTCATGGGCACAAAAACACTAATCCAAAAGGATACATGCACGCCTATGTTCATTGCGGCACTATTCACAATAGCAAAGGTATGGAAGCAACCCAGATGCCCAAAAATAGATGACTGGATCAAGAAGATGTGGTACATATACACAATGGAATACTACTCAGCATTCAAAGAAGATAAACATATGCAATTTGCAGCGACAAAGATGGTATTAGGGGGGATCATACTCAGTGAAATATGCCGGGGGGGGGACGAGGGGAGGGGAGGATAAGGGCACAAAATGGAATAGAAAAAAACACAAGGGACCATGGAGATGGATCACGGGTGAATTGGTGGTGGGTTACCCAAGGGGAATACAAAATGTAAATGATATAAATAACAATAAAAATATATATTAAAAAATAATGGATACGTGTTAGTATACAGTCGTCCAAAGCCTAGTGAACTCTTGCACCACACCAAGAGTGAACCCTAATGCAAAATATGGGGTTTTAGATGTATTCTATGTAGGTTCATCAACTGTAGAAATGTACCATTCTGATGGGGGAGGCAAGGCATGTGTGGGGGCCAGGAGATAATGGGTGACCTTTCTAACTTACCATCAATTTTGTTTTGAACATAAAAGTGCTCAAAAAAAATAAAGTCTGAATTAATAAAAAATATACAAATTAGTAGTAGGAGGAGGAGGCAGACTATTACCACTAGCTGGGTGAACCTCAACATACACATACCCCCATTGGCTAAAAGGACATTGAAACTAATACAAAACTTTTAGTCCAACATGGAAACAACCTAAATGCCCATCAATAGATGATGGATAAAGAATTCATGGTATATATACACAATGGAAACCATTCAGCTATTTAAAAAAGATGATATCACGTCTTTTTGGAAAATATAGATGGAACTTGAAGTGATCATGCTAAGCAAAGGAAGTCAGAAAATGAAAGAAAGTTGCCAAATGCTTTCTGTCATATGTGGACTATAAATAATCAAAGGAAACAAAGTAACATAACACAACAAAAATATCTCTTAGATTGTGTGAAAAATGTGGTTACCACAGAGGGAGGGAAAGCAGGATGGGAGGAAAGGTTAGAAGGAGTGAGTGTGATAATGTGAATGGCACTAGAACTTCAGTGGTGGGTGCGGTCAGATATATACACACATTGAGGGGTGCAGCTGTACTCCTTAAACTCACACAGTATTGTAAACCAATGGTAAATCAACAAAAAAATATTTTTAAAAACCTTAGTCCAGTGCTACAGAGAACATCCTTCATTATGTCTGATTTTCCTCTCCCCTTCCGTTATCTACAACTTCCAAACACAATGTATCACAAATGTCACGGTGAAAGCATACTTTCTTTGCTTTTCTCCTTCATACAACTAGTATATTGCTCCATGAGCCTTCAGTGACTTCTGTTTGATTTGATTTAGCATTACCCAGGAGCCCCTGGCTCCAAGTAAGAGTTCCCTCTGAAGCAATTCGGTAACACTACCCTGGTATTAGCAAGCTGCCTCTGTCCATTGCCAAGAGGTTGTGGTCCACTCGTGGATATTAAAAGAATTGAAGAGCAGAAAACCACCTCTAGAAACTTGCTACTAAGGGAATGGAGCTCGTGCTGTAAAGGAGTCAAAAGAAAAAATACACAAGACTTCCAATTTGGAAGTTTCAAGAGCAAAAAAATCAAGAAAAGCTGAGAAAATTGAGCTCTGAGGGGTCACTCCGTCTCTATTTGGGATGGAGACATAATGTCTCAGCATATTGGCTAAAGCGACACTTACTGCAAAGAAAATAATTCTGTCATAAAAATGGGAAATGTCATCCGTAGACGAAATGCTGTTTGGATAGGTCAACAATTCATCAACAGAACACTCTGGAAGATTTCTGGGTGGATATTTAGCTTATCTGTATTCCTATCAATACTCTACGTGCACATAATTCATACCCTCAAATCTTCCATTTACATTTATAATTCATCACATCCATTGTGTGAGTTTTACAGACACCAACAAAATCCTATTTTTTTAAGATTACTTTGGATTAGATGGCAAAAGTCTAAACCTCTAATATTGGGAAAGGATAAGGTTAGTTACAGTACTGTGTAGGTGGCAAATCAAAATTACGCATCTCAAAAAGGCAAATCAAAAAAGTAGCAAGGGATCTATAAATAAGAGGATATAAGATCCATGATGAACAATTATGGAAATAGGTGAAAATATGAATCCAATTTTGGAGAACTAAGTGGAGTGGCAGGAGAACTCTGGAAAATGTACTGCCACCATCACTGCAATGTCTAAATCATCACCAGTCACTGCAGTTCAGAACAGGTTAAAACTTGGGCCCCTTTTCCTTGAATTTCTGTGGCTGTCATTCTAGCCTAAAGCCAAAGAACAAGGCTTACTGGCTCTTTCTGCCAGCCCTCCCACATTCCGCTCTGCCCCTTCCTGTGTACTCTGCACAGCAAGCAGCCCACCCGCAGCATCTTGCCCTTTGATCTTGCCAGAGCTTTTTCCCACCATCCCTGAAACAATTACCCAAGCGGTGGCTCAGCTCTGGATCATCATAAGACAGCAGCCAGCCAGAAGCCAGGCAGGCTGCCTTGAGCCTTGTGAGTGGATATGCCAGGCATCTGTCGAAATTCTCCAGTGAGGTCAAATTAGTGGGGGGCAGGGGGACTTCTCTTTGAATGGGAGAATACCATGGATGCTGTAGAACACAGAGTTCTTTTGACTTGGATTTTAATGAGTCTCTACTTCAATAGGACCTACGTGTCCCGAAAGACAAGGGCAAGGGTGGAAAGGCAACATTTACCTCAGCCAGTTGCCTACGGCAGAAGCTGCAGATTGCTGGTAAGACCTGGGTCATAGTGATTCACTAAGAAAACAGGTCTGATCTTTAGTGTGTTATCTCCTACCCAGCAAGATAACTCCCTGGATGTCAGCAGTGCAGGGTCTGCAAGAGAATTTGCGCTAAACTTGAAAGAGGAAGGAAGTTGTGATATGGGAGAAAGTTCTCTACAGGCCTGAGGCATCATTTTTGTGTAGAGCTTAAAGCAGAGTGAATGTGTGTCATAGGCAAGACTTACTGGCATTAGAAAGGTGGAATGGACTTCAGAGAAGAAAAATCTCAATGAGGACTTTGTAGAAAGATATAAATGCATACAAGGGTCCTCAGTCCATTAAAGTAGTCATAATATTTCCCTGACTAATTTGATGCAATATGAAAGAGTTAACTAAGTGACCTTGCACTTAGAAGGCTAAGGACAAAAGGCTTTATTTGGGGAAGTTTCCCTATTTCTTATTTGCTAAGCAAGTAGACTAGAGAGGATTTCCTGGGAAGAACTTCTAAGGAAAATTCACAGCTCTGTTTGTAAGCCACACTAAATTATTTGTTTATAGGAGACATATGCAGGTCACCTAGCATTCATTTCCGTCTAACTTCAAACATAACCTTATTTGAATCCTCTTCCACAGATAGAGGGATACATTTTCTATTCACGAATACCCTTGATTTAAAATTGGTCACTAATTTTGCGAAGGAATCACCAAGAAGACCCCCTACTAGATTAGTTACAAAGCTACCTACTCACCTAAAATACTGTCAAATTTTCCATACTTAAGAATTTTACCCAGAAAGACAAGGCCCTAGTGGGGGCTGAGTAACAGAAGAAAAGTTCAGTTTCAATGATCAATTCCTATATTTGAGGATAGGGAAAGTAACACTTTCCTTTGAATAATCATAGTGCCTGAAAAAAATCCAGCACTAATCTGCAGCTGAAACAAAAAGGGAAGTAAGAATCAGCCCAGCAGTGACATGGTTTCAAGCCGCTGAATGTGCCAGAGGTGATTCTGCCTGAGAACCTGGAAGACATTACAAGGTCTTCAGGATTCCACCGAGTAGAGGTTCCCCGTCAGCTCTCCCCATCAAACATTCACCTCGGTTAGCAATAGCAACTCAGATTTCCCAACATTAGCCTCCATGCCAAAGTACAAGCTGGACGTGGTCTAAAAGCATTAGCAATAATTGATGAGCTCATATGTGATATCTTATCACTAGATGCCATCATTTAATTCTAGCTCAGTATTTACAATTTCTTTAAATTGTATATCTTACATAGTTGGGGGCCGGGCCCTGGAAAACTACTAAAAACCTCTGGAACAAATGCCCAGTAAAGTCTCAGAAGTCTGAAGCCAGAAACATATATATTTCAGGCAACTGTCTCGGTGAGGGCTGCCGGGGGAACAGTAGATTAACATCTTCTCCATATATATCTATTATTTTCATGATTAACAACTAGTTACCACTGAGCCCTCAGAGACTGCACAGCAAGAGGGCTTCAGAATCTTTGCCCCCCACTTGTCTCCAACTGGATGAGCACCTCCCTGGAGGGCAGTGGGACTGTCTATGCACCCCAGTCTCAAATCAGCCTGGACAAGGTCTTCATAGTCTGAGGAAAACAAGGAACCCAATGGGAAGAGCTATTTCTTTCTAATTAAATGATGCAGCGTTTGCTAAATCTGAACACCCGCCCACATTTTCTTTTTGGGAGTTGAACCAAAGGATGATTCAGACAAGGAGACAGGCAGCAGCATCTAGGGAATGAAGAGTCATGAGATTCCAGTTTTATTCCTGGCTCTACTGAAGAGTTGCCATGTGACCAGAGAGCTACTTCTCAGTGGGTCTCTCCATTTCCCTTGCTCTGAAAGAATACAGTCCGATGCTCATGCTGTAATTTACCCTGCAATTTCTTTGCAAAAACAGGGGGTAAGGGGATATATGAGCTGTAGCAAAAGGCTAAAGGGCATCTAAGCTCCTTAGTCCTGGAAACCAGGCAAATACAAGTAATCTTCATTTTCAATAAAGCAATTTAGCAATATTTGTAATGTGGACATGGGATGAAGCAGGGCATTAACCTGAATTTATACAACCCATAATTGAACAATTAAGCAAATCAAGGACAACATAAGTTAGATGGCATTATCTGCTGGAAAAGTATAAGCCCACAGCTTACTGAGGAGAGGAAGCCCAATAAATGGAGCAGGAAAGATACAGGATGTACAACCGCCAGAATGCTGAGGTTGTGGTCATCAAACCCTTGGCAGGTGACGAGAAGGGGGGAGATTTCAAGTGTAGAAAAAGCTTTTGTTATAATGGAGGCTATTTTTTCTCTTGAAATAATTCAAATTTAGAAGCCAGTGACATGAAGTCTTCTTTACCAGGTTATACTTCAGCATCAATTTTTGCTGAAGTACACCCATCCCCTGAAGCACAAAACATGTCAGAGTTAGAAATACTCCAGTCCAATGACAACTGACATCCAAAATTAATGACAGGCCAGTAACAAAGTTCCCTCTATTTCACATGAACACAGTTTGGTGTTGCAACTGAGTAAAGTCTACATCAAGATTAATCAAATACATATTAATCATAATGCTCAGTAGTTTGGTGGCCCTTGCATTTGTCGAAAGAAGGCTCCATTCTTGTAAACAAATAACTTGCAACTTCACCACAGCATATACCTACATTCCAGAACCTAGTCACTAAGAGACAGGGCACAGTTCTTGGCTTGCCATTAACTATAAATTGTCGATGAGTCCCATCTTGTTTGGGGAACCCTTGAGATTCCCCAAGATTGCTTGTATTCCAAAACCAGACAGCAAAGTAAATCCAAAATAAGAGGCATAGCCATCAGGATCGTTTATTTTTACCCAAGAAAGGACCAAATTCTCACAGAGCATAGGAAGACAAGGATAATTCTCGTATCAAGATTGTTAGAGTATATGTAATCATTTTCTAGTCATTCCAAAATAAACACAGGGCTCTGAAGCCCTGTAAAAGCAAGAATTTAAAAAAAAAAAGTCACAGATTTAAGGTCGGGCTAAGTACACAGTAAGAACCTGAGGTGAGAGCTGGTTAATTTCTATGAAAAAGCCAGTGAAAGTTGCTCCTTGACCTTGGTGACTTTTTATTTTGGAGCAAAAGGAAGAAACTTGCAGGGAAGAGAAAAGAAATCAAAGTCTTCTGACATCACCACAGGTTTAAGCATAACTAGCAGATGCTACCTTCCTACTGAAGGCTTATGCAGGTAGCTGCCAGTCTCCCAAAATGGTGTACCCCCAGTGTCCTGGATTTCCCAGCTCTTCCACCCTTGGCCCCATCTGCTACCTGAGAAAATCACACATACCTCTTCCTCCAACTTCACCACCTTGGCCTGGGCATTGCTCAGGGCCTGGTCTCGGATTTCAATGTGTCGCCTTTGGTCCTCGTTGGTAGAACGGGCAGTGGCCAGCTCCGCTTCCAGCTTCTCCTTCTCCCTCTGGCTTTCCTTATCTGTTAGGACATGAAGTATCAGCACTTCAGCGGCTGGCTCAAAACCTTGCCTAAGCGAACTGGACTGGATATGCCCAGGACTAGCTATTCTAGGGTTCTAACACACAGCTAAAAGAACCAGGATATCCGTGATCTGGACTCTTATCGCTGGTTTTGCCACTAACTTACTGTATAATTTTAGAAAAGTCACTTAATAATGGCGGTTGTAAAAGAAGTGATGAGAAAGTAGATGCAAAGTGTTATGGAAAAGTATTATATGAAGGAGAACACACAACACACCCCAAAAGAGCATATAATCTTGTCACCCCAATTTTATTTGTTCAAACAATCCTACATTGGCAAAAGAGCAAGAGTCTCTCAAAAGTTTTCCCATTGTTTCCTCATGACAGTCTATTAAATAGATCTTAAAATTGTACTCCTTAAAAATTTCAGAAACCTTAAAAAAAAGATAAAAAACCTTTTACTCATAAAGGTATTTTCTGACTAAGATCAAATCTATTAAACACGTCCTCTGCAGGAAAAGTCTGACCCACCTAATCCAGCATAACTCACTTAATCTCGCAATCTGCTTCTCTTGGGAACTCAATGTCTTTAAAAGGAGTATGTGGTAAAACTTGAATTCATGTTATGCTTTTCCCTGCTCCTTCTCCTGCAGGGTAGGTTGGGTGCAGGAGGAGCACATGAAAGAACAGATAAGAGCTAGAGGGAAAACATCAGGATAAGAGAAATACAAACAGTAATTTTACCTGAAAAACATCTTCTACTTGAGAATCTCCTTTTCTGCTGAGTTGGAAAAGTTACGCCTATTAAAAGCTTAGGATATTTTTTAAAAGGGTCATTTGATATTTTTATGTGCTTATACATATTACACATGTATATGTATCTAAACATATACAGATGCACTGTGTATATTGATAGGCATAATCTATAACCTTTGTCTGGAGGAACAGTTAGTGGGCAAGTAATAGTCTTTCTGGCTTGCATTTTACAGAAAATTCAGTTAAGTAGCACCTGTATAATGAGAACTCAATGTGTGTGTGTGTGTGTGTGTGTGTGTGTGTGTGTGTGTGTAGATAGACAGAAGGTTCGAGAAAGAAAACACTAGAGTGGGAAAGTAGCCATATCTATAGTTTTCCAGAGAATAGAGTAATGGTATCACAAATCAACATTTCAATAAGTTAACACAGAGTAATATATGGTCTCTAAACAGTCTTTACACTTTGGTCCACATACTATTCTTATCTCAATCTGCACTCTTATAATGACTGTACCTTGTTCCATTCCTTAGCTGATCAGAAGATCTGAATATTCCACTTGAAGTGATGACCCCTAAATACCAATGAGGTATTTTATTCCTTTCCAATGACCACTTAAAGATTCCATTGTGGTCCTAGTTTTAGGTGCCTGTGTTTATTACATGGAACCCTGAAGAAGTCAATTCTACTAGTTCCCTTGTTAACAAATTCAAAAGCAGCATACATACAATAAAAACTGAGAGAAACTACTGGCGAAATTCAGCAAGAAAAAAAGCTGGAAGATAAATAAAGATAATTAAACTGAACAATGGCAAAGAACCACAACGACAGAGAAGAGTAAAATAATCCTAAGAGCGTTCTTTGCAATATCTATTCAAATAAAATTGAGCACCCAGCTAAAATGGCTTTTTTTCCTGGTAATATATAATCTCCCAAATTTTTTACCAGAAGAGATAATATACCCAAAGCAATGGTATTTACCTCAGGCATCCAAGGATGGGTTAACATCACAGGTCTGGATCTGTCTTTGGCAGTTGTAACAGGACTATGATTCCAGTCCTTGCCCTGTCTTGAGTTGTTGTTAACCTGAACACATCAGTTAACCCATCCCCCACCAGGTCTTTAACTCCATAGACTTAATAGGACCTCCACTTTTTGGTGGGTATGTAAGGAAATTAGAAGTTGCCATTCTATCCTAAAAACAATTAAACAGCTGAAAAGTGAAAAATCAACAACTCTTTTTAGATCTGGTAGAGAAATGAGGTGACAGAGCAAACCAGTGTCCCCAAGATTGGAGAGACAGGCAAATACCGAGAATAATAATTTACGGGGAAAGAAACCTGTGCAGGAACCTGTACAAGGTTAGGAAATCCTGAATTACTGGTGGTGCAGTGTGTAAAGTCTAAGAACTAAAAATTCCTGGGAGACCAAATATGGTGGGACCCCCAAGCTTTTGTGAGTTTTACTTTGAGGAATTCAACCTAGTTCTCAGAGTAAATGTTCGAGAAAAACCTCCTTGTGCTTCTGACAGAGAGAGGGGAAATGGAACCATTTTTAAAAATATGAGAGCATTCTGTTCTTAAAAAACACCACTCTCCAGAGAAACTGTTTTCCAGAACCTAAACTATTGGGATTGGATCAAATCCTAACTGATCTGGGGAAAAGAGATACTCAACTCCAGCCCCTCTGCACCAATAAAGGAATGAAAAAAATCTCAAAGTTATTTGTGAAGTTCAGTTACTAAAAGAGTGAGACCTATTCATAGGACTACAGAATACTTCCCTTATTACCACCATTTTAGTAATTCAGAGTTGTTCTTTTACCTCTATATCATGTCTTCCTCACAATGGAAAATGACAAGGCTTACTAAAAGGTAAAAAACTCAGTTTGAAGAGACAGAGCAAGCAACAGAACCAGAACCAAATATGGCAGGGCAGTTGAAACAATTCGATTATGAATTTAAAACAACTGTGATTAATACGCTAAAGTTTCTAATGGAAAAAATAAGCCACATATAAGAACAGACAGGTAGTCTAAGGAGAGACGGAAAACCTAAGAAAGAATCAAGAGATGCTAGAGATTAAGGTAGAGGTGAAAACTATCACCTAATTTAATTTCTTAATTTTTCAAAGGAACAAATGAGATAATGGACTTATTTAAAGAGAAGAAGTACTAGACAGCACAATCAAAAACCAAAGCTGTTTGTTTACTGCATAAAGATATAATTGATGATCATCAGATCACGTACGGTAATACTAGTGTTCAGAATGAAAACATTATGACTCGCTTGATTTATAAAAATAGCAATCCTGTTTCTGAATCCAGCATTGCATTATAGCTAGATGACCGTGACACATGTAGTAATGCCCCATGCCTTTCGAGGTCCCTCTCCTTTTAACTAGGACACAGCACAGATTCAAATGAGCAGTCCTGATTCTCATTTTGAGGTAGAATGTCCTTCCTTTCAATACCTTTATACTTAAGCTTGTAGGAGAAAATTTTAATAGGGCAGCCTCGTCTTTCTTCCCACTGTGTATCTCGTTAGATGTACTATGGAAAGAAATGAACATTTGTTGAATGCATACTGCATACCAAGTAGTGTCCTAACTTAATCCTCAGAAAACTCTTCTCCATTTTGCATTTGAGAAAATCGAGACTCAGGTCTGCACGAGATCCCTCACAAAAACCTGCACAAGATCCCTCAATTGGTAAATAAGTAATGGTGTCCACATACTTAAAAAGCCAGGTTGTTTTAAACTCTTTGCACTGCCCCCAGACCACCTTGCCCCAGGGTGGAGGTGGTTTGGCCTTTCTAGGATAACTGGAATACATTCCGCAGGGAAGCTTTTCTAGAGGGCCTTCTTTGCTCCGGCCACAAGTCCAACCTCACAGAGGCCTGTGGATATTCAAAGCCCAAAGAAATCAAGGGGGCCACAAGCCATGCCCTCTTTCTTGCCTACTAGCCTATAGTCCACTTTTCCCTTCTGGAACAATTCAGACAGTCTTTCACCCTGCTGTTAATGCAATTTGATCTACTAAATTACCACATTTTATAAACCAACAGCATAACTCACAGGACACCTGAAATACCAACTCCACACAGAGAGGAATGAGAGCTAACAGATCCAGGGCAAAAATCCATACATTTTCTGTTTTGTTATGTTTTATTCTGGGACACTGCCACCCTCTTTTCACCAGGGAACAGGCTTCCTGGGTAACCGTGACACCACAAAAGCAACTTCACAACAATTTACACTAGGCATTGATGACACCAGAAAAACTACATTCCTTCTTCTAAGACGTACTGACAAAGGAACAGGAGCTCAGGGAAAGGAGGAAGAAAAAAGTCCCAGTTCTGAAGCCAGAGCACAACAGAGCAACCCAGGAAAGGAGGGGAATATTGTAATGGAAGATCAAACACACTTGTAAAAGCTGACTGGAAGCTGCATGGAAGGACTTGAAAGGGTCATGAGGAGGCCCTGCAAAGATGGGGCCTGACAAGTTCCCCACCAGGCACTACTCCAGCTGGGAGCCACTCTGACAGAGGCTGCGGGTGGGGGGTACCAACTTTGGGGATCTGCAAAAGTAAGGGTGTTTCATCTGTTTCCCCTGCCCTTCCCCACTCCCCCCCCCACTCACTCTCCCTAGGGACTCAATCCACTGTGTAGTTTTTATTGCTGGTTTTATTGTGGCAATTGGAAAGAATGAGGCATTGTCTAGCTGGGTGGAGTCCATTAGGGACCGATAAAGAAGAGGATTAATTCATTGTCACGGTCCTAGGAGTATTTCCAGACAAAGGAAGACTTGGCTCTGCCCTCCCCCCACCCTCCTGCTTCACAGCCAGAGTCACTTGTTCAGGCCATAGCAGTGCTCCCCCGCTAGCAACCCTTGCAACCTGCCAGTGTGATGAGATGATATCACACAGGGTATTTAACTAGGGGAGCCCCAGGTGCAGCTTAAGGACTCCAAACACTTGTCAGTCTGCATGTTAATTCCATCAGCACCATGGGGCCTTCAGCAATAAATTCCTACAACATGGAGGGACCCTGCATTCACTAAGGTCTTTCTTCAGCTAGCCATGACAAAACCAGGGCTTTTCAGGGGCTTTTCTGGTTTAATACAGAAGGAGCCATGTTGGTGTGAGCAGCTGTTGCATCCTTCTTGGCCTAAGAGGAAAAGAACAGAACCCCCCCAATTCTAGCCCAAGCAGGAAAAAGCACCCCTAGGATACATTCACACTGCTCTGACTGTTGGAGTAGACTTCATACAACTGGGTAGCCTTTTCACAGAGCTGAGTCCCATGCACACATGCACACCTGCTGCTGAAGCTTTCGGACTTACTTTTTGCAAAGAGCTGGGAGATAGTTTTTCTGGTATCTTCTGACCCCTCATATTCCTTCTCTGCAAGCTGCTTGTTGGCAGTCTCGAGACGCTCTGTGGAATTTGGAGACAATCAACAGGGCCTCAACACAAACTCTCAAGCACAAGCACATGCTGTTTGCCCTCTAAACACAGATCTTGGGCAAAACAAGCCTGTTTGTTCTTGTTACACAAGAATGGGTGACATGGATAGAGGTTTGCAAATGTGGAGTTCTACAATACTACCTGGTAGTGAGGGAACGAGTTTTGTCACCCCTCGCTGACAAAATCTAAGCGCAGAATTCTCAGTGAAGGAATCGGTCCCTGAATGTACGTGTATATACATATAAATTTATCTTTCACTTGCCAGGGAAAAAGAGCATCAAAGTTATTATAAAGTCTTTAAAATCATGTAATGTCAAAGCTGGAACAGAACCATGGGCAGCATCTAGTTCAGTTTCCTCATTTTATAGATAAGCTAGCCTAAACCCAAAGACAGAAAAACAAATCATCGATGTCATCAGTTTTGAAGGTGTTAAAGATGTTACTTATAGCCATCTTCAATATTATCATGTTAAAAACCTAAGGACGGAGTCCTAGAACAACGGAGGATAGCAGTATTCCAAGCTTGCACAGCCCAGGACGGGCCTCTGCAAAGCCAATAAAGGAAAGGAGGCAGCAAGGATTGCAGGGGCAGACCTGGCGGGGCCCGGGGTTCCAGTCAGGGGTCAGTCCCTGACTGACAAAGGCATCAGCCCATCCCCACTTTGATTCAGCAAGCTTGAGACCAAGTACTACAACAGTCACAAAACAGATGCCCTGCAGTTTGCTGAGCATGCTAGTGGGCTGGGCAAGCTTGGAGGCTTACTGTCTGCTCCTCAGCCCCTTCCCTCGCCCTGCTGGCTGATGTCTCAGAAGCCATTCCCTCACCTCTGAGATCCCTGTTGAAATCGTGCATCCTGCGAATCTCGCCTTCAAGCTTGTTTCTCATGGCTTTCTCCAGAGCCTCTCTTTTGGACGATGACTTCACAAGGTTCTCATACGCCTCTGAGACACGCTGGATTTCTGTCTCCACCTGAATTAAAAAAAAAAAAAAAAAGGAAGACAATGGCAATGGGACGAGCTACACTGGGAAGATGACTGGAGACCATACATGCAAATCCTTACTGACAGTTCTTCTGGGGCTTTACAGATGGCGAGGAGGCAAGCACAGCGCAGACAGATGAGAAATGTTCCCAAAGGATTACTAAATTTCACCTTAAATTCAATGAATCTCAACTTAAGCTCAATAATTAATTCATGGGGTCATGAGCTTTCCTCAGATTAAAAAAAATGACAGTTTCTACTTTCAGCGAAAGTGGTAAAAAAGAATAAAATTCATAAATATAGTTATTAGTGATTTTCATTTATGAGTAAGCATTTTCTTAATTTTGAAACTATTAATGTATATAGTGCATTGCTAATGTTATTCCAGAGCATTCGGAGGGCTTTCACATGTTTATTTCCATTCACCCTGATGATATCTCCCTACTCAAGAATCCCTCTCCACATTTTAGCAGAAAGAAGAGTTACATTGCCTTTTCTGAGATCAAGACCGTGGCAGAGATGAAGCCTAGAATCTCCAAGTCTCTGCCTCATGTGGGAGTTCAGTTCAATTTAGCAAACGTGTACCAAGGACCCCATATTTACAAGAACTCTTTAAAAGCTCCCTCAAGGAGCTTTCAATCTAATTGAGTAAAAGAATATAAGGAAAGACATTACTGTGAAAAGTATGAGTTGCCATCAAAGCGCAGGGGAGGAACAAGTTATTTCTGGTTAGGGGTGAGGGGAGCGGGGGACAATTTCAGGGAGGAGGTTGAATTTACAGTCAGATCCTGATCACTGGGTCAGATTTCAATGAGCAGAGGTGAGGGGAAGGGTGTTCTATTCTGAGTGAGCTAATGCATTCCCAGAATGCCCAGTAGTCTGGCTTGGCTGGACACTGTGGGGTACCCAGAGGGAAGCTGGTGAGATCTGGCTGCAAAGGTAGACTGGAGTCAGATCATAAAAGGGCTATAATGCCAGGCATTTGAACTTTATCCCATAGTCAGAAGGAAACCAATACGGATTTTTAACAGAAACTCATGACCAGCATAGTGTTTTATGACACTCCTGCAAATCTTGCAAAATGGGAAAAAGGAAAACATAAAACCTGCAAGAGAAAGGGTCTTGCCCTTGTGTCGGCCCAAATCAGGAAGAAAACAAGAAATTAGACTCCAGAGTCTTTCTGCAACCAGCACAGCTTCCTTGTACATGTGATAAGAGCAGAGATATTTGCATAAAATTTGTGTAAGACAAATAAACCCCGTGGCTTATTAAGAAATGTTCAAATTAAATTTGAGTCCTCTATCCATTGTGTATTCCAGCTCAGTTTTCTACTCCCCTCTTTAACAAAGCTCAGGATACTTCATGGGGCGAAATACCAGGCCCCCAGTGGGAGACTGGGGGAAAGGTGGAGTTACCAAACAACTCAGATTCCACCTGGCCCCAGCTCCAAAACTATGCCTGAGGCAGGACTGCCTGCAAACAAATGAGGCTTACACCACAGAAAAGAGCAGACTCCAGGGTGTTTTTCTCCTTGCAGATGGCACCAAGATAGC
This sequence comes from Scalopus aquaticus, assembly GCA_004024925.1. Lineage (NCBI taxonomy): Eukaryota > Metazoa > Chordata > Mammalia > Eulipotyphla > Talpidae > Scalopus > Scalopus aquaticus. The sequence goes on along the minus strand of PVIJ01003848.1, from coordinate 40,011 downwards.
AGCACAGAAGGTGAAAATTGGTGAATGGCATTTAAAGACAAGATCTGCAAGGCCTGAGCCTGATAAAGCTTTTTGCATGAAATTCAAGTGCTGGGTAGAGAAAATAAACATTTCCATTTGAAAAAGCAGCCTTGGTGTGGGTCTTCTCTGGGCAGCCTTTCCAGGGCAAGGCTTTCCCTTGAACACAGAAAGCCACACCTGGAAGGCAGTCCCTTTACTCAAGTTGTTCCGAGTACTGTTTCCAAATCCTGTCCCAAGCCTTTCCCCACCCCCATGTACCCTCCAAAAGGGCAAGCCATACATCCATCAACAGGACCTTCCAGGAAAAGAAATCACAGGAGACCACATTGGCTGGTTTGTCCTAAGTAATGGCAGGGGCAGGGGAAGGGAGTGTGGCCGTGGTTTCCAGACTTACTCTGATTATTCCCTCTCCAGCCTCCGGCCTTCTCGTTCTTGCCAGCAGCACCTGGTGTCGACCTTTTTCTCCCCCACCTTCCCTTGCCACATCTCCCCCAGCTATGTAGTGCAGCACTGGGGTGGCGTTCAGTCCCCCCAACACTGAAGCTGTGCCACTTAACACTCGTTTGAGGCGTCTTTCTCCATACTGGGAAACCAACAGCACTGCACATCCCATATTGCTCCTCCCCTGTGACTCACCCTACCCTCAAAAAGAAAATTCACCATGATTCCCTTGGCAAAAAAAAGGCCTACAGAAGATCTGGGTTCATTCCCTCAGTTATTGCATGAAAGATAGGGCCGGGGCCACCCTGAACGGAGAGTTTGGAGAGAAGGGCCAATTGTTAAAGCTAATCTGCCAAACCCAGTCAGTCTGCTTCGGGTGTGTGTAATTCGTTTATTGTACCTACGTGCAGGGGCTGGGTCACTGCAGTTAAAATGAGAGGGAGAAAATTAAGAATGGAGGGTAAAGCCAGGGAGAAGGGACAGTTTGCATTCAACCCCACAACTCCCATGCAGATTTAGAAACATGGTGGGGGGAGGGGGTAAATTTTTTTGCTACATAAAAACACTTAACTGAGGTAAGCCCTCCTCTCTCCTTTAGAATTAGCTCTGGTGTTTATAAATTCTCAGCTTCATTCAAGCCCCTGAAATTTCCACTCCTGGGTGTCTCCTAAGGACAGAGCTTCTGAACAATACAAGGCAACCTCCCCTCCCTCCCCCAACCTTCACCCTCACCTCCCTGAACAGTTCACATTGTAGGGAGATCAAACCACATGAGCTCCACAATGACAAAAGCTGCAAAGAGGCTGCCAAAGGCACAACCCTATTCACCAACAGCCACTGGAAGCCAAAAGCTAAGGTTCCTAGCTTAGGGCCTTGAGAGCTAAAGTTCCAGCTGCAAGAGACAGGAGAGGCCCAGGGAAGAATGTGAACTCGGGACATACACTCCTTTTTCCTGAGTTCCTCAGCCTAGGGCTGTCACCTGTCACCCAGCTGTGGTGCTAAGCCCCTCCTGCCCCCCACACACACCAGAGAGAGAGAACAGATGTCAGCACTTCAGCTGCAGGGAAGGACCAAAGCAAAAAGGGGGAAAAGGACGGGATGTTAAAAAGAGTTCCTCTGAGAACTCCCACTAGGAAGGTACTCTAAGTCCTTTGCAGAACAAGGCAAGGTTGGGTGGATCTATCTACAGTGGTGAGATTTTTCTAGCAACTATATGGGCATGTATTTATGATTCAAATTCAGTATTGGGGAAAACAGAATCAAGAGAAAAAATTTAAAATGCTGGTAGTTCTTCACCTACACAGATATCATCAGTATTCTTGACCTTATGAAGAAGTGTTTCTGCCTTTGGGATGGTAAAACACTCAATTAAGTTTTCTTAATTGGGCCAGGGTGTCTGGGAAAAGCATATAAATGTTTTGTCCCTCCTCACATTAATGTAAAATGGTACTTCTGGAAAGACAGGCAGGAGGTTCTTTTCATAGTTCAATCCATCCATAGCCTTCATATAGAAAAATCACAAAAACCTGCCCATCAGCCATACAGGCAATGACAGGTGGAAACTTTTACATGAATATTAAACAAAGATCTAAAGGAGTCCCTACTGTCTCCCCACGGAGGCCTCACCTTCTGCAGTCTTGCCACCTTCTCGTAACACCCTTCCAACTCCTGCCGCAAGTTGCGGTTCTCATCTGAGAGGATCTCAACCATCTGCTGCGCTCTGGAGACAATGGCGAAGGGGTCGGCCGGCATGGGCGGGTAAGAAGCAGACTGCTGAGCCCGAGGCATCGCGGAATAGGCTTCTCCTGGCTGCTGCTGCGGCTGCGGCTGCTGCGGCTGCTGCGGCTGCTGGTGATGATGGTGGTGGTGGTGCTGCTGCTGTTGCTGGCTGAGGCCGGGCTGGGCGAGACGGTAGTGATCGCCCTGGTGAGCCTGACCGGGAAGGAAGTGCTGCTGCGGCCTGGGCAGGTGAGACGAGTGGTCTCCTTGGTTTGGGACCAGGGTGTGTTGGGCAGGAGACAATCTAGTGGACGGTGGAGACTGCAGCAAGGGCAAGGAACCCCCAGAAGTGAGAGAAGGTGTAGGGCTGTGAGGCTGAGAATTTCTGGCCGACAGTGGCAGTGAGAGGTCTTGAGGCGGCCTGTAAAACACGGAAGACATGCTCAGGTTATGCCCTCTGGGTTTGCACTGGGGGAGAAGCGAACAAGAAATTGAGGAACCTTCTGGTGCCCCCAGGATACCCTCAAAATGAGGAGCAGGCAGGGCTACACTATAGGGTCTCTGACCTTCTGTGACTGCTGAGCAGACAGAAGACTGATCCCATGAGGAGCGAACCAGATGACCTCAAGGCTTGCTTTGTGAAAATCTAAATGATCTATGCACATGCGCTGATTGTTCAAGTCTAAGCATTTTAATTGAGTCTTCTACAAAGTCAATTTTCACCTCTTTATTTTAAATAGACATTTTCTGACATCCTATACGGTCCCGCATACAGAGTCAAATTTAGAAAATACATGCCACTTACCCAGAAGACAACCACAAACCATAATCAAGATCACCGCTCATCTTGCGATCTGCAACTCCCTTTGATAATTCATCTATTCACAAACATTACTTGAGGCTATGTACATGCTTATTACATTAGAGACAGCAAATAATTATTGTTGATTACAGTTATTAATAATTTAATGATACCTATTAGTAGAAATGTTACCAAGACTTGTAGAGAATAATAGGCAACTCTATCATACTCCATCTAATCTACCGAATCGCAAAATGTAAGGTCTGGGAAGGTCTTAAGGAAATAATTTAGTCCAACTCTGTCACTGGACAGAGGGGAAAACTGAGGTCCTAACTGGGGAAGCAAGCTGCCCAATATTACAGAGCGAGTTAGTACTAACACCAGGCTGGAAGCCTTGTTTCCAGATTCCCCTTTTTGGGCTCTTTCCATTGCCATAAAGCACTGATTTCCATGCATCGATGTTCAGGTTTCCAGCCTACAGCCTAAAGTCCCAGAAAAACCACTTCGGTACATTGCTTAAAGTAGCTCTCCCATTTCTGTACCTAATGCCAGACTATTAGTCGTTAAGGGAAATAACTAAAGCACAGAAATTGAATTGATCACTTCCACCATCACCACCACCAAAAATATCTATCAGTGTACCCAGAAGATAAAAAACATTTTTACCCCCGGCCCATGCCCAACTAACCTCATATACTCCCACATCCTGGGGATGCTTGTCGTACAGTTGGTATTTCTCAATCCCGGGAAGACGGATGGCTAACAGCATGGGATCTGGATCCCAACAGAGTTTGGAGACCTTTTCTACTACTTACTAACTGTGTAACCTTGCTCAGATTACCTAATCTGCATGAGCTTGTTTCATTCGTGGGGTTAGAAAGGAATTACAAAAATACTGCGCGCTTCTCATTTTTGAGCTCAGTAGGAATTACAAATGCCCTCTTATCTACCTCCCAGAGAGATAGCCTGACCTTGTTAGTGACTTTAATTAGGGGATATCCATTTAATATTTGCACTAAATTGTATAAAATTCATAGTGAAACTGGGGCAAATCACCAGGAGCAATTAACTTTTAACTGGCATTCCACACTCTTCCTACACACGCTCCGGTTATCATTAGTGTTCATTTATCTATCCCCTATAAGAGTCTCACTACTGAGGGCTTTTTATGGCTTCAAAATCATTCCAAACACTTGCTCATGGATACCAATAACCCAGATGTTCGCTAGAGCCCTCAAACCTGCTGAAGCCTTAGTTTCTGTCTCTCAGCTCCATTGATTGGTCATTCCACAATCTTGCAATTTAATACATGTGTCACTAAAAATTATTGTTGAATATTAAAGAGGGCATGTGAACTACTTGTGAAGAGAAGAATTTACATGATCCTTCACATTTAAACTGCAATTTTCCTACCACACATAACCTTTCCTTTCAAGAACTTAAAAGCACTCACCCCATCAAGTCTGAAAGCTATGTATATAAACTTATTGAGGTCAGAGAGTTTTTCCCCATTTTCCATACTATGGATCTTCAGCCTCCTCAGAGGTAAAACAGACTATGTATCCTTCTTCCTTACTGAGTAAGAGTTATCATGATTTTTATATATCCCTGAAGTTAAAATACAATGTCCTGGGATCTGCTGGGGTGTTTGGAGATCCACGGCAGAAAAAAAAAAACGACTTAAATTTCATGTTCTCCAAACCAATTTTTAAATTTTAAGGAGAAAATGACCATATTAACCGTCTGCCTTTTGGCAGGATTTGGAAGCCCAAAGACAGCCCTTTAAAGACTAAACACTCAGCTCTGGCCTGGGGTTCCTCCACCCAGCCTGCCTCAGCCCCATTCGCGACCCAGGCATCTCTCCAAAACAGAGTTGGTCACTGGCTTCCCCCCCACCTGGGGACTGAGTCTCCTCCATGGCCCGGACAGCACACAGCCTCCCCAGGCCTCCAGAAAGAGGAGACCACAAGGGCCCCAGAAGGACTCTGGGGTTGGATCAACCCAAGAGGGCAGTGGCCTTGGTCATTGCTCTGGGCTCTGCTTAGAGGTAAACGGAGAATGACAGCTGCCCCTGGGGTTCCCCAGGCTGGAAAAGGAACAGATTTCAATGCTCCGCGATGTTGGGAAAACCAAGACAGTGTGTCCCTGGCAGGTTAGCAAGCACAAAGCAAGGCCTGGGCAGTGGGAAAAGGAGAGGAAGTCCCCCAGCAAATAAACTTATCTGGGCTCCAGCATTCAATCACCAGAAGGAAAAAAGTGTAGCTCCCCCTAAAAGAAGGGGGCTGAGGAACGACAAGGGTGGGGGACAAATGAGGGGCTCTCAGGGATAAGCAAACATACACTCAAGGTTAAATAACAATACAGTAAGAGTAATAAAGGTGGCGGCTGGCAGGGCAGCACACTCCCTAGGCCCTCCCACTGCACAGCAGCCGACAAGCTGCCCACTCACACATGAAGCCTCCTGCAGACAATAGAATCACATGATCTCATGGAAGCTCCGACCTGAGTCTCTGCCCCTTCCCTTCCTTCACCCTGCTCCTTCCTAAGACAACTGGGCGCCCCGGGTGCTCTGCCGAAAAGGGGACATGGCAGACATGCAGGGCAGAGGCCAATGACCAAAATCAGCATTCTCCCCTGCCCCCCAAACCAGGCAACTCCAGCCAAGAGACAGTTTGCGAGGACACAAAGAGAAAGCAAAAGCCTGCCGTCCTTCAAGCTGACACAGCACCTTCCACACAGCCACCTCACTGACTGGGAGACCCCGCCCTCCCCACCCACCCACACACTCCATCCTGGCCCACACGTGTGCAAGCCCGCACACGCACACTCTCACCAGAGCAGGTGCCACCAAGATCCTGGAATTCAACTTATTCTCCACACAGAAACGGCTTTTCCCAGATTCTGAGATGGTGAATCTGAGTCCTGGAGTGGGCTGCAAATTCCTGATTGTTTCTCTTGCACAACCAGCTCTGCTCTGAGCTACAGAGTTAGGTCACCCTTAGATTACACTAAACAAGGATTTCAAGAAACCTCAGATCTGGGCATGATTTCAACAATTGAAAGGAGGTGGCTGCTTTACAAACAGAAATGATTGAATTTTTAAAAGCAGTTAATAAATGTATAAACCCAAGATGCAGAAAAGGCTCAGCATTTAGAAAGACAAGGATTCACAAAATTTTTAATTCTTCAGATGCCTTGGCCTTGTTTCCCATCTTGAGTTCTGCACATTCAGGATATTTATTTTTTTTTAATTGGAGAGGAGGGCATAGGGAAGATGATATAGTAAAAAGATTCTTTAACCATTTTGTTCACTTTAACAGCAAATCCCTAGCATTTCACTGCACCTTTAAAGGCAATTTTTTTTTATTTTGAAGAGCAATTTGTTCAAAGAGTTTGCTTTGCATCCTGATCTGCAATTTATGGATTAAGAACTAAGAATTTAGTCTTCTGATTCTTTGATGCCAGCAGCAGTTACTTAGAAAGGTACTCAAAAACCGTCAACTTGGTTGGTTAAAGGAAATAAAGAAGAAAAAAATGTGTCACTACCTAAAAGCAGTATAATTCTGAAAAGCAGTTCAACTACCTCCCCTTGCCAGTAACTTGTCAATAGGTGCCACTCCCTCACCCGAGGGTCCAACAAAAAAAATTATTGCCAGATTTTGATGCAGACCCAAACTTTGCACAGTATCTTCTGATTAGGGTCATTTTGCTTATTCATTGAACATCAAGCACCCTGTTCCTTTCCTATAGAGTAAAAAAAAAAAAATCCAAGTAAAACTGTGTATTAAAATACTGCTCCAGAGAGGGTAGTCAGCATGGGCGCTACTGCTCTGGGGAGAGAAAGATCCACTGATGACTTAAGAGGAAGGAAAAAATACAAATATCTTCCTGTAAAATATATGCAGCTAAATGTCTCTCAAAGTGTAATCAGTATGGGAAGAAAAAAAAATCCCTCTTTGGGCTCATTATTATTTATTTAGGCAGATCAAAAGGCTTTTCTATCTAGCTTCAAACACTGTGGGAGTCATTTCAGATCACAAACAATACTGGTGAATGAGTTCTGAAAATAGCTTTCCTGGGAAGGCGGGCCATGTGCTGAGTGGGGCTTTGGATTCTGCTCCACACCCTAGCCGACATACTCCTCTCCCACAAGACAACAGACAGGAGCCCATCCACATATGGGAGGGAGTGCCTCAGACTCTTCCATACTGATGGAAAGAGGAAAAAAATTTCCCAGCTTCATTGATATTTTGTTGGCTTGGATAGGTTTCCACTAAGCTCAGCAGTCCAAAAGACCAACCCCTCCCTGGGTCTTCCGTTTCATTGGGCAGATGGGAATCGGGTTCTTGTGCTCATTTAAACCGGAAGGGCCCTGTCACCCTATTTCCTGTTCCAAGTCACTTATCAGAACTTAAGCAGGAGCCCTTTGAAAGCTGCTGAGAGGAGGTTGAAAAGGGTTAGGAAATAAACCTGGGTTGAGAAAAAAGTCCTAAACTGGCAAAGTTAGGGGCGGGGCCCAAAGTGAATTGCCTCTAGCTGAAAAACAGGACCTGGGGTGGGGGGGAATAAAATACCAGGAAATTCCAGGTGTATTCTCTTACCTTCATCCTACTCCACCCACAGACTGCCTTCTCTCCTGTGTGAACCAATGAACTTCAAACCAACCGGCTCATTCCCAAATGAGTGAGAAGGGGATAGGAGAGGAGGCAGAGTTAGACATCAAGGAGATCATAAGCTAAGTCTGGGAGCCACCTATGGAAAAAGGCCAGCCTAGGTCAAACCTCTTGGCCATCCATAATTACCCACGGTAATGAGACAGAAATATCACAGATAACTGCCATCACTACGACAGATGCTGAATTACTTCTGATCAGAGACTCAACCCAAGAGTAACAATAGAACAACAAATACAATCACAGAATCCTAAGACTGGTTAATACAGCAATGGGACAATGAGCCCTGAATCACTAAGAAGTATAATTAGGAAGAACTGATTATACGGCACAGTCCTCCTGATTAATGGCAAGTAGTACAGACATCATAGGAGTATTTTTCATTCTGCATTTTAACATCTGGCCAAACTTCGTTATGATATGATATGAATTTAACTTAGATGCTTAAAAAAATTACACAGGAAACTCACAAACTTTATACAGGATAAATATGAAGCAATCCAAATTCCATGAACTATAAGAACGTACAAGTAAGTAACATTCTGACCCTCCACATACATAGTTCCTCCCCCAGCTCCACACACACAAAAAACAGTAGCTGGGTATTTGTTTAGTGTCAGAAAGAATCACAGTGATTCTACAGAAATATTCATAGCAAAAATAAGTGATGGGAGTTGTGTGGAAGGGAATAAATGGGAATGGTAGGATGTTCCAGACTAAAGTGCAACATAATTTGCTTCTGCTCCTCAAGGGAAGGTCTTAATGCATACTACAAGAGGAACACTGACCCTTCACTATCCTAGCAGACAGGACAGTGAACAGCTGCTAAAATCAAGACTTGTGCTACTATTGATCTACCAGACAATTGAGGCCATGTTCAACCCACAAAGTCAAGGGGGTCCAGGGAATGTTAACATGGTGCTCATTATGGCTGAAGAGGCTGGAAATTTAGGTTGGTGGGAAATTTACTAAGCAAGGGCCCAACCACACGTTTCAGAATGTGTTATACCAAACACCTGCCCATTCCTTCCCTTAAGAGTCCCGACACAGCAGAAGCTGGCTGGGGATGAGGTCAGGAAATGACAGAAAGGGAACTCTCTTACCTGGCTGCTCCATACTCAGGGGGATGCTGATACCTCATCAGTTGCCCCTCTGTTCTCCCTGGCTGGTTCAGACGGTGCTCACTATAGAAGAGCCCTGGCTCTTGGGGCTTGCACACTACTGACTGGGGTGGCATGCCCTTGAAGGGATACTCTGGTGGGGGGCCTCGGTGTTCCATGCCCTTCAGGCTATGCTGACTGGGAGGTGGCCCTTGAGCCTTGTAGAATTCACTGGAACTTGTAGGATTCTTGTAGAGGTCATTGGGCTGTGGTGGGGAGAGGGGAGCGCTGGTAACCGGTGGATGCGCCTTAACTCCACTGGTGGCCAGTGACATCTGCATCAGTCGTTCACTCAAGGAGCGGACATGTCCTTGCTTAAGGTCTCTGAGTCCTTCGTCCTGGTGCATCTTCCCAGGATTGAGCCGCTGAACTGATGGGCGTCCCTCAGTTCTCATCTTCTGATTGGTGACTCCAGTGACGTAAAAAGCAGCTCCAACACTGGCATGCTGTTGTCCCCGGAAGTACTGGGACTGGACCTTGGCTTCTTCATAGGTTGGGAGTTCTTCATTGTTTTGCATTCGAGGAGAAAGCTGCTTCTCCATGATGATGTTTTCTGACTGGATTTCTTGCCCCTGGGGTTCTTGTCGAGCAGCATGAGCCACAAGCTGTTGGTGGTGGTCTTGGGGACTCAATACATCACTCTGAGGGCCCGGGTTCCCACTGCCACTGGGAAAAGGAGGGCCATTCCCTGTGGCTTGCTGGTGTATGGCAAGCAGGTTGCGATTCTCACTGGGATTGCCATAGCGAAGCTGCTCTTGTAGCAGACGCTGCAATACCGTGGTTCCTCCACTTGGCTGTTCTTCAGAATTTCTCATCTCTATTGCTGGCGGTGCCTTGTGAAGAGAGAGAGAAATTGGGCACCTGGGCTGCCCTTGACCTGGGGAGGGGAAACAGGAATCTTAACACCCAGTTGATGGATTAATCAGTCCCCTAAAGGGGGAGAAAATGGATATTTGGGGTTGAGGATTCCATTGCAGAGACAAAGAAGAGAACTGAATCAAGAATTAATAGATTGATTGTTGGCAACTCCTGGGTCTAACACTGATATGATGAGAAACTTGGAGGCATAAAAGCTGTTTCCTCTTTCACTTTTAGCATGAATTGAATAGTCAATCTTGACTTAACTCCTAAGAGGAATGGGGAAAATCAGGAGCAGTCAAGCAGAATGATCAGAGAGGGGAATTCTCCTAGGTCCTTACTTACAAGACTCATCTCTCTCTATTCAATTTAAATGAAAAATCCAAATGTGGCAGTGGGGGCAGGATAGTGGGGAAAAGTTACCCCCGTAGACAATATTTGTAAAGCAGTTCAGTATGTGAAGGAAGCTTAAAATGTCAAATAATAACTAAAATAAACAAAAGGTAAACAAAGCTTGACTTGCATCAGATAGAAATGATCCCTGCTTGACATAATTCCTTTTCTCTGATCTCATAAAACTCTGACATACGTTTTTCTTACAAATCCTTTTTGTATTCTCCATTTGGGATGCTCCTTGGCTTAATAAATGAAGGGTTTGGGATAATTGTTACTGACAAAGTTTCAATTTCAGTCATCCAAGAATAGCCATGGAGATTCTTGTTGTTGTTGGGTGGAAGTTTAAAGGGGAAGCCCTCTTTCATTCTAAGTGTGCCTCTGTTAACATTTAGAAATTGAAAAATAAAAAGGTTCTCCTTCAAGAAAGGGTGTGATAGCAAAACCACCCCCCCATCACCACCACCACTAATTCTTCTCAAGTAATATGGGTTGAGCGAAACATGTATCAACAGTAAGACAACTCAAGATTCAAATTCTGTGCTATGGATTAGCCTGTGCAGGGTAGCCTAAACAATTGATTCCTCTTCCCTTGACTTCTGTTCTCCTATCTGTAAATTAGAAATGATCTCTCTCTCTCTCTCTCTCTCTCTCTCTCTCTCTCTCTCTCTTTCTCTCTCTCTCTCTCTCTCTCTCTTTTTCTTTCTCTCATCAGAGCTCATAATTCATTTGGGACAGAATCTGTCATGTTGAGTACTGCAATTCATTACTGAAACTCAGTAATGAAACTTTCACTCTAAGGATCTTAAGTCATGTTAGAGGATGGACATTATGCCACGTAAGTCACGTGGTCAACCTCACCAGCCTCAGGTTCCTGGGTGAGAACTCTGCAGTCCCGGCTCCCAGGCCCTGATTATATATTAGAAAGTAGCCTTCAATCTGTAGAAACATGATCCTCTTTCCTTTTAGTTTTGCAGGGAGTGACTCCCAAAGATGTAAATGGTAGATGGAGAAAAGTCATCTTCTCTCTTTCCGCATTTTTCGCATGGCCACTGCTACCTAATTTCCAGTTGTTCTACTGAGCAGTTTGACTCCAGAGTTAACCTGCCGAAGGCTTTTTTTAAGCTCCTTTCATCATATTCTTTAGGGAAGTGCATACCAAAGGGCTGAGCAACCAGCCCCCTGGACCCCTTTCCCATTGCCAACCTCCTCCCGGTGACCCTCTGCGACTCCTGTACGTGAACGGTCAGACTGGGATTTCCTGAAAGGCTGACAAGTATAATACATAAATCTCTTTTGGTGCCTAAAAATGGCAAGATGACTACCCAACTACTTTTCGTCTCTCAAAAATGTAATACAGCAGGAGCATGTGTGGTTAAAACAAAATCACTTATAAACCCTTCCTGCAAGGCAGGGAATTTCAGAGATAGAGCTGCCCCAGACCCTGAAGAGCATACCACCCCCTCCCATTCCACACCCACCCACCCTGCGTGAACACACCCTTACACACGCACAGACACACACACCTTCACGCGCACACACACGCACATACCGATGGTCCATACCTATTTCTGCTTTCTTTTAGGCTTAAAGCCTTGATCAGGATAGGGAATTCTTGCTTATGAGCAGCTCCAGAAACCGCAACGGCAGATTCCCTCTCCCCTAACACTCAGGTTCAGGGTAAGCGCCGCCAAGAGTCCAAGCACTGGTCACTCTGAAATGTTTGGGATGAGGAGGGAAAAGAAATAAAAACGTCGTTTCTATTGTGCCACCAATGGCCAACAGTTAAGCAAACCAGTTCCTCCAAGGGAATGATTTGTCCTCCCATTGCTTGCCTTTGTATGTGTGGCAGTGTCATTTCCACCAGGGCAGCAAGAAACCTCACTGGCCAGCAGCTGTGTTCAGGAGGTTCCTAGTCTCCAGGGGACGGAAATGTTCAGGTCTGAGATGGGAACAGATGCCCCTGCTCTAGCCACACAACCCGAAAATACCACTGCTTCCATTCTGAGTTGAAGTGGTAGGCAGTGACAAAAGTCACAACCACTGTTACCTTCAGGGTGCAACCTTTAAACTGCCTTCAGCAGCGGGGCAGGTTAGTAAGGCACACTGCCTTACACCCCAGAAGGGAAGGCAGACACCAGGAGGTAGGTTTGGGGTCATAAAAAGTGTTCAGTGAAGTTCCCACTTTAACTGCCTCAACTTGAGAGGGGGAGAAGCAAAAACCAAAATGCCATTTCCACCAGGTCAGTAAGGACTCACTGCATCCCGACTATTCCAGTCATTTGCCAGCCTCATGCTAGAGACAATGTGGGGTGCAAAACACACACGACATGTAGTTCCTGCCCTCACAGAATGTACAATCTGATTGACCGCCAGGCTTAGTGGAGTAACAATGGTGACAGCCCATCTAAATACACAGCAGCACCTGTTCTACAAAGAGAAGGTGCCTCCACTTGCTTTCTCAGCACTGCCACTGCCCCAGTATCTCAACAAATGGAAACTACTAGACTCCATTATAGATTAGATGCAAGTGCCCACTACCAAGGGGCTTGAGATAGTCCTCATTTCTAATTTCTTCTTGACACTTTGAAAAAGCCCATAGGTCCAATCAGAATGGCGATAAAAGTGAGGAGTTGGTGGTCACAAGAGCCACATTCATATTTTCTATCCTGGCCTAGCCATGCCTCACTCCTAGGAAAGGCTTTAATCCACACCAGAGACGCCATTTGAGGGGGAAGGCAATGCAAAGGAAGCACACAAGCGTCTCTGTGTTTTGGGAGCAGATCCAAAACATTCAAGTTTTAAAAAAAAATCCACCAAACCGCACAGTGATTAATTTAACATTATTTCCTTGCAATGTTGCCAAAAATAAAGTGAACAGATATAGAGTGAACAAACAAGGAAATTTGTCTTTCCATCTTATTTCGCCCCAACACATAATCACAATCAAAAGCAAAATCATCTTCAATCCGCAAGGTAATTATTTTAGGGTGTCTCCCCCAATCTCAAAGCAGAGGAACAACTGCTATTTGGAATCAAATCTAGACTGTTAATACAGCTGCTATGGTAAATAACCACCGTGCTTCTATTGTCCAATACGGTACAAAACAGTTGTCTTTTTTTCTTTAACTGAAACACACAGAAAACAGCCCCAGGCTTTTAAACTTGAGTCCCTGGCAAGAAATCACCATACTATTCTTTTCCAGTACTATTTAGATTCTTCATGCTGATTTTGACTGGCTTGCTCCTCACACCCTGCTCCTGACCAAGAAAACTTTACTTGTCCAAAGTCTTACTCTCTTCCCTTAATTTGGTCCTTGCTCTGCCATATCCTTTTCAAAACCCAAATCACTTTTGTCAACCGGACACAGATCCTCCCTCCCCACCACCCCACCCGCTGGCCTTTTTTGCTTCTGTTTAAAAGAGGAAAAGAAGTCAGCCTAAGAAAAAAAGCTTTGGTATTCCTCTCCAGTTTACTGTTTTTTTTTTTCTTAAAGAACTTATGCTCAGCTACATGTCAAGAGTCGAATAAGGAGGAAAACACTACTCCATTTATTCGAGAAAGGAAAGGAAAAGATTCCTTGTCTTGTGTACAAGAACTAAAATGGTATGAACTTTGCAACCTTTAATCTGCCCACAGCTTTAATCACGCCACTGCCAGGGGTCTGACATCATCTTCAATCAATAAAATAACCTCGTTTCTCCTGGACTGACTCAAGAATATTTAATAAGGGAAGAAAAGATATCTGTGATTCTCTCTTTTAAAATGCAATTGGAGTCTGTATATTCAACTCTCCAATAACAACAGGACAACAAGGCCAAGTCAAATTCTTACTCCATTTGCAGCCATTGGCTTGTCCCATTATACCTGGGAGTTTGAGCCAAAACACTTTAGAGAGACCCCAGATGTTTCCCAAGCCAAGTCCAAGAAAATCAAGTTTGCAAGGTGGCCAGGGCAGGCCGAAATCCCATCTTCAAATACATGTTGAAATATGCTCATAAGATCTTCTTACTATCCCTTCAACATCATCCTCCCTTCCTGCCCCCACCCCTCACTCCACCAACCAGAATAAAGAATCTAATTCTAGGAAACCTGTTCCTCTGCTAAATCTTGGTCAACTTGTTCCATATGATTTTACTTCCAGCTATATGGAAAGGAGCCAGTTTAGAGTTTTCCCTATATCTACAGGCACATTATTTGTGCATTAAACACACATACACACACACACACACACACACACACACACACACACACACAAAGAGAGAGGCAAAATGACCCACTGAATTCACTCATGTCTCTAGATTGTTCCATAGTGTGACCTGAAGTGTCGCAGAGAACACCTTTCCCAACAGCCTTGCAACCCAGAATATTAATTCACTTCCTTGGCCAGGTAAGAAACAATGGTTGCTTTGCAGGCCATCTCTGAACTGTCAATGGGCAATGAGCAGGTGGCAGACGTACCATGGTCAAGAGCTACAGCCTAGAAGTCACAGTGGCCCCTAAATTCAAATCCTGGGTCAGCTGCTTACTAACTGACCTCATGCATGTCGACATTCTTGACCTCCCCAAGTCTCAATTTCATCATGTGCAAAACAGGGATAAAGGTTCTCCCACTTTACAGGGTTGTTATAAAGACTAAGGAGGTGAGCCGTGTAAAGCGCCAAGCACAGAAACTGGCACATAGCAAACACTCGAAAAAAATCAGCTGTAATTTTTTAATGGTATTTCAAAAGGGCCTTTTTCTAGAAGGTTGTAGCAATTTTATGTAGGTTAATTTTTAAAAACCTTTATTTGCAACTCAGCATTGTACAGGGGCCCTTAGATCAGCAAAGGTCAAAACTGGAAGGACTCTTCTGATACCACCTAGTTTCCAATCCCATCTTAATACAGCTGAATATGCCAGGGCTGACAAAGGGTCAGAATCAGGACGAGAATGCAGGTTTTATTACTGCCAGGGCAATAGAACATCTACTGCAACACCTTATTTAGCATTATTAGATTGTACATACAAGATGCTTAAAATATTTATTAAGTCATCTTGACTGGTTTTCAAAGACTTTAAAACCTGGCTTAATGCAACCACCCATTTTCCAACCACTGGGAGTAAAGTTGTTAATGTCTGGAGGGAAAATTCAAGGAAATAAGAGGTACATGGTTAAGTTGAAAGTATGACTGAAGGATCTTACAAAGTCTCTCTTACTTAGGCCAAGACATGCAGGTGAATTGGAGAGTAACATGAACCTCCACTGATTAATGTTTCCAGGCCCCCGTTTTAGGTCTTGTCAACATCATACCAACCTGGTATTTGCTGTTACTTAAGTCTAGCACTAGCTTAAGAAAAGGTTTTGAGTTGGCCCCACCTCTTTGCTCCTATCTCTGTCTTTATCTAGATTAGATTACAAAATTATTTTAAGACCCATGGTAAGGCTTTGGCATTTCTAAATCTTACTGAGGATCAGGGCCAGTTTTCTGTTTCTGAGATGGTAAGTGAAAGGTACGGTCATTTTTGATCCCAGTTTTACTTCATTGCATTCTACAGCAATGATTGCACATGTTTACCAGGCAACAGAGATGATTAACCCTAAAGTGCACAGGACACTGAAATACTGGGTAACAAGAATCATGTTGCCACCACCCTCCACATCCCTCCACACACACCCACTCCAAGAGAATAGATGACATCATCACAGTCTCTTTCATCTTACCTAAGAAAAAGTATAAGCAGTCTATAAAATGAGATTGCAAATAAACTGGTAAGTTTAAGCATATATCTAGAAACTGACTGCTTTGCCAATCACCTATCTTTGATGGCCTACTGCCCACTTTGATTTTCATTTTTACTTTAATTTACAAGTAATATAAGCACAGCTTGCAAATATTTATGAGACCCCCCAAAAAAATCACCCATAGTCCCAGGACCTCAAATGAAAAATTTTTAGCATTATAGAATATTTCCTTCATTTTGTTGTACATTTGTGTTTATATGAAGCAAAGAACTAGTAGTGTACCTATAATTCTGGATCCTACTTTTCACTTTATCGTAAGTATCCATGTTGCAGTACAGACTTCATAACAAACATTATAATAGTGGCGTAATAGTCCATTAAATGAGTGTATTACGATTCACTAACCCATTCTCCAATTATTAAGACATTTAAATTGCTTCCAATTTTTTGCTACTTTAAATGTTACAAAAACATCTTTGTGATTTAGCCTTTTTCAATATTTTGGACTGTTTCCTAATGATAGAATCCCAGAATTGAAATTAATAGGTCAAGCAGCATGAATGTTTTTAGACGACCCACTAAAAAATAAAACTAGCAACACCAAAGAACCATGAAATCTCCCCCTCATTTAATGAAATGTTCTGCTCCCATTTTTCCACCAGGGCAGAGCAGAACTTCTGGGAGGGAAAAAAGCCAAGAGAAGCAGTGTAGTATCCCAGTGGCTTGTGAAATGGCAGAGTGGAATGTGGGCTCCCCTGTGAATCCAGCTTGCATGCACTTGCCCCAAATTGCCACCCGGCCAAGAGGCTAATTAGTAAAAGCATCAGGTAGGTGAGAACAGGTTCATGGCCTGTAATGGCTTATATCATGTTTCATTTTTGCCCTTGGAACAATCTGACAGTCAGCTTAAAGACATTCAGTTCTAGTGACCCTGCTACATTCTGAGAATGAAATTTGTTAGTTTTAGGAGACCATCCTTCGGTACATTTTAAAGGGCATTTTGCTGTAGAGACTAAACATATATGACCAGTGAGCCTGTATGTGTACCTCTAGTTTTCAGCCATGGTTAAAGTGGCACATGATAGGGCAGCCCTGTTAATATTCTGTGACTAAATGGCACCTGTCTGAAATGGCGAATAGTCCAATAGACATAGTTTTATTTACAGACTCAATCATAAAACGCATCCAGCTCTGAGGCTGGGGAGGTAATAAGACAGAGAGGCCCCTGGCCTAGTACAAGTAGACATAGTAGGCATCTCTGTCTGGGCTTCTTAGGTACAAATCTCAAAAGAGGGCAGTTCTACTTTCCACCTTTGCCCTTGAAGTTTTTTCCCTGATTCTTCTGCATCTTCCCCCAGGCTCCAAATATGCTCAATATGGAAAATTCATCCTCTACTGTCATTGTCTCTAATGGCTTTTGTACACATGTCTATTACAGCACTTAGCACACCATATTTTCCATAATTATTTATTGAGCACTTACTATAGCCAGGCACTGAATAGGCTGGGGAGGAGGGGACAATAAAAGAGAAATAAAACAGAATCTAGTCCTCCAGGGGCTCCCAGTCAAGCAGAGGGGACCCAATCCAACAGGAAACCAGAGGTTTGAACAGACAGCTCTGGCAATGCAGAGGACTCTGCAAAAAAAAAAAAAAAATACTCTGGGCCACTTGAGCAAAGCTTCCCAGAGGAAAAGACCAATGAGCTGAGTAAGAGACATGGAATCTGATAATCAATTGATGTTGTGGAAGTGGGAAAAGGAGGAGTCAAAGACAGACTGCGCTATATCTTTGGGAGTCACTAACATAAGGACAGCTAAGGTCAGAGTGGGCTGGCTCCTCTAAGATTGGGTAGAGCAAAGGACCAAGAATGAAGCTAAGAACAGATTCCTGAAAAAGGTGATCATTCAAGTGCAGGTACTTCACAAATGTGAGTGAGAGAGAAAATTCCTTTATTTACACCATGGCTTTTCCCCACATGTACCTTTAATCTAGACTTTGTAATACACTGCTCCAGGGACAGAAGCCCCCAGTTGCAATGCAGAAAGGAAGGAAAAAAGGTCAATTCTTGTCTTTCAAGTATCTAAGTAACCAGGCAGAAATTTCAGGAATGAATTCCAGAGATGGAAGTTGCTAGAATGTGAGATCTTTGAGGACATGAGCTGGGTGCATGATTTTTCACTGTACCTTTCCCTACACCTAAACCATTAACTGGTACATAAAATATGCTTAATAATTGCATACTGAATAAACAACAATTTCCCAAAGACTTTGCTAGAGGCAACAGGAAAAGAAGGAAGGGAATGAAAGACACAGAACAGCAATAATAGTAATATCATTACCTTTAGTGTCTAAGTCTTCTAAGCAGACAAAAGCTCTTTCACTTCTGTTATCTTATTTGTCCTTCTCAGCAGCTCTGTGAGGAAATAAAGGCAGATGTGATTAATTCCATTTTACAACTGGAGACACTCAAGTCCAGGACAGATAGCTAACGATAACTAATTCGGCCAAGGTTTCACTGTGGCTCGCTGATGGGGCCAGGATTAGAACCCAGGTCTTGTGACTTCCTGCCCTGTACTCTGTTGCCAGAAACAAACCTCTACAGAACTGACTCTGCAGCTGTTTTTTTTAAGAAGACAGTGCACAGGAGAAATACATTAGGAAAGCAAAGTCCCTTGGCACCCCAACATGCTCTCGAATAAGCAAATGTGCCACACCTTCATCTGAACCCCTTCCCCATACAAACACTGGAAGGGCTAAACGTAATTCACAGTGGGGCTCCACTAACATAACTGGACGCTCCCAGTTTTGCTGTGCCCCTTTGGAAGGGAACCCCATCTGCCTTCAGTCTGCTTTTGTGTCTGAGTGGGGCTCAGGTGCAGACTGCAGGTGTGGCATTCAGCAGGTGCATGGACAGGAGCCAGCGTTTCATATCTTCATACCAAAGGGCCTGAGTCACTCCCCAAAGGCAGCCCCTCCTCCTCCTCCTGCCTACTTGGAAGCCCCAAGAACCTGTCTTAATGGAGTTGCCTTTGCAAAACTCAAACTAGACCCAGTCTTCTCAAGAAGGGTTAGAGTAAAATCAGTTCAACTACAAATTCTATAACCCAGCCAATTTTCCCACACTCAGAAACGAATGTGGGCATGTGCTGCAGGCATAGTGTCAGGGAACGTATGTACAGAATGACTGCTCCCTGCCAGTTATGGGGGGAAGGTGAAGCACCACAGACCTATATTGCATATGTAGCTAGAGAGCACCTACCCTATGGGAACGGCCCTGAAACCTCATTCGTTCCCCTAAAATAGATGAAGAAAGAAAGAATGTGCTAAGAATCCTGCACTGGGGTTCCCCTCACCACCCCTCTCTCTTTGAGGCTGCTAAGGAGAAATATTTACTCTAGTCACAAAAAGCACCAGGTAAGAAATGTCATTACATTGCCCTAATGGAAGCCTCACTGAGAGCCTGAGGCTGACTAAATGTTCTCGAGGGTAAAGGGGGGTCATTAATATTTTCCTAGCTCCCAAAATTGTTGGCTTTTATTACCAAAACAATTTGCCTCCCCAAACACACACACACACACACACACACACACACACACACACACACACACACACACCAAAAAGAAACTAATTGTAGAAGGAAAAAACCCCAAGTGCGACCTTAATAAAATGGTTTATTGTCATTCATTGTGCTTCTCCAATTCACATGGGAAAGTTCAATTAATAAGCTTTGGTTTACAGTCCACAATCCAGAAAGTAAAACTGGCTACTAAACTAAAATGTGATCACTATATATAAACAGAGTGAAACAAAAATCTGAACTGAAAACTTAAATGTAATAAAGAGGAAATTAGATTTCTTCAAAATAGGCAATCTAAATAATTTTCCCCATCTGTGATTTTTATCTTAGTTTGCTATCACATGGAAAAAATGTCATTAATTCAATGCAAATCTGTGCCCCTTGAAAACAACCAAAAATGAGTAAGTGATATACTAATTAGCTTCCTAATGGGGAAGGTTTTAATTGAACTATTCCATAACAACCTTCATCAAAGTTTCCAGGGCAACTTCATAAAAGGATGTCAAACCTGGCCCATATTTTTATCCCCTTAAAAATAATTCTCAATACACAGAAACACTGCAAGCTTATTTCTCTTCAATGCTGTTAACACTCAGGCCACTGCATTTTCTGATGTCAGCAATCCCCTTCCCACAAATATTCCAAGTATGCACCACCGTCATTCTCCTTTCAATTATGTGGTTTCTCTGCTCCTCTACTGATTGAGTCCAGGCCTCTTGGATAATCAGAAGCATGTGCAAGGAAAATATGCTCTTAAAAAACACATACATCAGTTTCATCTGCATTATTGGGGGGGTAGATCATTTGTCATTATCAAAAGGATCAAAATGCGAAGTTTGCTATGGGATACATAAAGGGGAAGAAAAGATCAGCATCACTGCCTAAAGTGGGGGGGGGCCAGTTACTGTGCTCTGAAGCAACACCAATAAGAATAAGGGGAACACCTCTCCACCCCATTCCACCTTTTCCAGCTCGCCACATTTATATTTAATGTTATCTTAATGTTGCTTTGGGGGGTATTTAAGTTCTGACATACACATGGAAATGAGCCACGAATTGTACAGCAAGCATAAATAGTCCATCATTAATAAAAGCCAGCTGTGTATAAAACACTACAATGGCTGGGTTTCAGTTACTGGCTATCATCAGTATGTGTCACAAGCAAATATTACTCAAAACTTTCTCCCTTAAAACACACACACTCACTCACACACAGAAATTTGCTTTACTTCTCAATCTTTTGTAAGAGCTTTGAAGAACTCACTGATCTCTGTGGCACATTCCAACTAATGCCTCTTTTTGAAGCGATTTTTCATCACCCTGGCAGATGCTAGAGTCCTCTTATTTGAACTTCAACTTACCACATAGAATGAAAATGTTTAATTTTTAATTTTTAGGTACAGAGGATCAATAATACAACTGTTGGGACAATCTTAATTATGGTTAGTAAGGCAATGGGGCACCAAAGGGCACTGTATGTTATAGGAGAGCAAAGCTCATTAAACGTGAACACCTGCTTGGGACCCTATAATAAGCCTGCTCCACCACCATGCAAACACCTTTCATCCAATGACCTCAAAGCATGTGCCCAATATGAAGCATGCCTAAACACCTCTGTGAAGTATTAATATCCTCACTTCCCAGAAGGGTAACTGAAGCTCAGAGCAACTAATTCATTTACCCTTGGTCACATGGCAAGTCAGAGAGGGTTGGGCAGAGAAACCCAGATCCCGGTTTCAAGTCACCCAGTCCAATGATATTTCATGGAGTTGGGGTAGTAGTGAAAGTGACTTTACAAATGTCAAGGGCAGCCTATAGAGTTAAATATTTCTCAAAAGTTACCTTAGGAGATATGGCCAAATATATCCATCTGCATTCTCCCTCTGAACACATATTACAAAATTGTTCCTGTACTTAATAACTTGTTTCTTTTTAAGCACTAAAACCCATACTTCACTTTCCTGTGCTGGTTAAAGAAACTGGATGTAATTTATGAGGACCCCCTGGTTTCCAGAAATGAGTCCGTCCAAAATTGGAGATTACATGTAAACTTTACGTTCACCGTCAAAAGAAATTTAAGGGACCATGTAAATGAATTTTCACTAGGTAGTGAAGGCCTTAAACAGAAGAACCCATTATGTTTGGGTCATTCTGCTATCCCTATATGTCTTTTATTTCACTGTCTAAAATCTTTACTTTCTATACAATTTTTTTGTCTAAATTAAACATATTTCAAAGCTATAAAACAAAACACCTGTAACTGCCTGCTTTCTTTCTCACTTGTGAGATTTCATACTCTATCCAAATTTGTACCCTCTTGATGAGATATGATACAGTGACTTAAAAATCATTGCTAATGAAAACTAAACAAATAAAACCTAGATTTTCTGCTAAAAAGAATGGAGGAGGGGTAACATGAGGTCAAGGGAACAGAATTAACTGCCTTGCTAGATACATGCACACTCCTAAATCATGGAAAGGGTTTAGGGATTACTGATTAATCTGTTAGCCTCTCTTGGCATTCGAGGAACAGACGTATGTAATTCTACAAGCGTACCTTAGTCAGGTTCTGATTTCACTCCTCCACACGGGTTTACAAAGCTGTCTTAGGTGGCTCTTATTTAAAAGCAACATCCATAGAGTCCTGTGACCCTAATTATGTAAAATTCATGTAAATACAAAAATAGAACTTGAAAGGAATGAGGAAAAATGAGAGCTGCTAGGGTGACGGCGGTGTTATGGATGAAGTTCTGGGGTAGGGTCTTAGCTTTTACATTGATATGTTAAGATGCAAACCCAGGCATTTATATTGATATATCCTTACAGGCTTGGTTTTCACATCCCGATGACTACATGATTGTATTTGTAACAGTTGCTCCTCGCTCTAATAAGAATCATCTGCATTCACAGCAGAAATCAAGACCTAGAAAGAGAATCATAACTTTTAGAACTGGTTTTCAAAATCACCCTGTGTGACCCACCACAATTTGCAGAGGAAGAAACTTTCTAAGGACAGTGAAATGAGTAGAAGGTGTGCCTAGAGTCCATGTTACTCTTACCAAGCTTACTGGGAAGGTTTGTGATTGATCCTTAGATTAAAATGGTACCAGTTGCCATTAATTACCTGAGACAATTTTCTGGATACTTGGGCTAGTCAAATAAAATAACTGTAAATAAAATCCTTTACCTATATGAAATAGTCCTATTCAGAGATCTATCAAAATCTTAAGAGAGCCAAACGAACTCCATTCTACAAGTAGAGGCTAAACATGACCAGCATTATTTACAAGCCAGAGTGATGTAGACAATTAAATCCATCCCATATAACAAAAAGATTTCAAAGGCCAAATAATAGTTTCGCTTAATTCAAGCAATAATCATTAGGAGAAAATTCTAATGTCTTCCTTTATGCAATAAATATGTTTCTGTGAAGGCTCAGTTATAGCAAGTTTTTATAGCCAAGTCATAGTTTAAAAGCATTAAGCATCAAAGCAAATTCTTGCAAAGAAACTGTATTGGATTCTTTTATAAAGCAAATCGCCTCCACTTTTCCCTCTTTTTCCATTTTTTCAGTTAACAGTTTGTATGTGTTGGGTGTAAGGGCGACTTCCCTCCTTTCTGTGGGTTAAAGGGGGTCAGAAGCCCACCATGGAAGAGAGTAATGCAGTATGGGCAGCCTGTTTAATGCCCCCTTATTTCCTGGGACCAAATTCTAACCTTTGACTTGGGGGTGGGACACTAGATTTTGGACCAAAGTCCACAAAAGGCAGCAAGGAACGAAGAAGTAAGCAAGTCAAAAGACAACACGTCATAGTAAACGACCAACAAAAATTCCTGGGGACAGGAAATCAATGGAGCACAATTCTAAACAAATTGGTTTAGTCCCAAGCTAATTAACTTGTCAAGCAGATCTCCAAATCCACTGAATCCAGGGAGGAAAGAGGTGATGTAATAGGAGATTTTGGAACATTTACCCATTTACCATCCTAAAAGGCTCAATCACGACCACACGCACCTCTCTCTACCCCTTTCAGTGGGTTTAAGCTGGCCTTAATGGGTGCAAAGGACAATTTCTTCCAGACAGTCCCTAAGAATAGACTGTTCTCATGCATTCCAAATGCTCAGTCTCCATGGAGGAGGCTACCTGGTCACAAGCATTTCCCAAGAGGGAATATATCCTCTACTCCCCCTCATTGGTAACACCTCCCCCATCAAAACAAAAACAATTTCTAACCATCCTGACAACTTCACGGGAATTTTTTGGGGGGAAAGGAAAAGAAATCTTCAGAGAGGAATAGAAGAGTGTGAGAAACTCCTCTTGTCTCCAAATTGGGTGGGGGGGGGGAGTCCTGAAAAAGCTGGATCAAAGGAAGAAGGGGGGTGGGGGAGAAAGGCTGCTTAATTACAAAGACACCCTTTTTAAAGAAGGAAAGGCCCTGGGAGAGGGCTCTCAGGAGAGGCACCAAAGCAGATGCACCCACTTAGAATTCTGGCACTCAATGGGACCTCAAGGTCATAACATCCATCCCTCTGCTTTCTCAATAGACGGTTATTACGGCATTCTAGAAAGAAGCTGATTTGTTCTTTACAAACCTTCAGAAAACTGCCCACAAAATGCCACAGCTATGCATTAGCCAACTTCATAAACCAGAAATAAGATTTTAACGTTGAGGTCCAAAACAGTATTAAATATGATTTTTACGATTCTCTTCTAAGACCTTTTAAATAGGTCAACAGGTCCACAATTTTCAAGTAAAAGTTACTCTACATACGAGCATGGTGAGAGATTTCCTTTCGTTCATATCTGGGCTATGAAGTTAGACAAGCACTTTGATTTTACAGAGCCACAAACTTTTCCAAAGAAAGAAGTATCTTAAAATGAAGTATGAGGTAGTGCCAGAAAGTGTCTGTAAATGACACCGGATAAACCCATACAGAATAGCTGGAACCTGAGTTATCATCTGTAAATAGATGCAACTACTCTACAACCACCTGGCTATTAAAATGTCCCAGGCCAGTTATAAAATGTAATTTGGTCAGGCCAAATTTTCCCTTCCAGCTGATCTGAAACACGATAGCCTTTAAAGTTGTCACCCTGTAAGTTCCTTCTCTCCCTTCCTGCTTTCCCATTAAAATCAGCAAACAAAATTATTTAAAAATATAAGTAATAATGTGTTCCTAAACAAGCAATGGCTTGGGAAGATCTTAGTAACAGGTCTTTGACCACCACCATTTTTCCAAGTTCACCATGCTTACCCACCAGGAGATAGGTGGGAGATGAGCAGAGATTTATCCAGTGTCCAAAATGGCATTTCAAACTATTCTTAGCTACTAAATGAGGGTGCTGAAAGGTCTTAACTGAGGCGGCTTCACAAAGACTGGCCTAAGAAAGGACTTTTCACAAAGCCTAGTTCAAGGAGACTTCAATACCCTTAGCCCTCCATTATTGAAGATTATGGTGACTAATTATCTTCTCTGAATAGGAAAAAAGGGTTATAGTGAAAAAAGTTTAAAACTGCTTCCTAACTTCCAGTCCTCATGGGGGGAGGGAGTGTGGAGCAGGTGAGGGAGGAGAGCTAAATTAGACACTCCAAAGCTTTGGGGAATTCTTTCTAAAATATATGCTGGAGACAGGAGATGCTCTTTCTCACAAACTTTCCCTTTCTCCCCTCATTGACTTGTCTTTAGCCCCTTGCCGCAATTGCTATTATTCTATTATCCGTGGCAATTTACCAAGGACTGCTCACATTGCATCAAGACTGTCACGTTCCCTCTCACTTTCCTTCTCTTCATTCTCAAGTATCTTTAAAGTCCAACTTGCTGCTGAAACAGCCACTCACAGAGGGACAGGCTTGGGACCCTCAAGAATGATCCGGCCAAACTAGTTACTAACATCTATAAAGCTGAAAAGGGGCAACCCCTTCCTCACACCTCCCACGCCCACCAAGACTTCAAGAATTGGGCCCTAGGGGAGGGGAGTGTGAGCCCCCACCCCAAACATAAGCATTTAGGAGGAACTCCTCTAGCAATCTGAGATAAGCTCAGACATTCCTGCTGAGCTTCATGTAGACTACAGGTTCCCGAGTGTTTAAATTCCTTTTGTGCTCAGTTACCTAGAGACCTGCAAGGACCCCAGGAAGACCAGAAGGTAAAAGTACCATCAAGTAGTGGTACCCACTAGCATCTCCGGAGGACGGGAAAGGAGCGCACACTCTAACTGATTTAACTTACTGCACATCTCGGAAAACTCGCGGCCAGCTGCTGCAGAGAAAGTAGAACACACGGGCATTCCCACACGCATTCTAGATCGACTCACTCACACCGAGGGCACAATCAAGTTCATGCCACCATGGATTCCTGCCCCGGTTCCCCGCGAAAAGTAACCACGCGTCTCCTACCCCTGAAGGCAACGCAGACAAGGTGACGACTTCAAGTGGCTTTGGTTCCGGGCCGGCGGCCAGGGATGGGCACCGGGGAAGCCCCAACTCCTGGCTGCTCCCCTCCTCGCTGCTCTGTCCGCGCTCTTCTTGGTGGCAGTGGACAGGCAGGATACCGGGCCGGAGGGTGGAGCAGCGGATGGTCAAAAGCGAGACAGACTGGAGGCGGGGGTGGAGAGGACGGTAAGAACTAAGAGAAGATGAAGCGAAAGAGAGCAGAGATGGAGGAATAAATCAGGGGGTCTACCAGCTTCAGCAGCCAGAAAGCTCCTCGGAAGGAAGGGGCGTGACTGCGATGAAGGCAGCTCCTGGGCTAAGGATGGGAGGCAGGGGAGGGGGCGATGGGTGGCTTTTCTTCTTGCGGTGAGCGGCTAGGACCGCCCAGGAGCAGGGGGTGGACTAGCGAGAGAGGCGGAGTAGAGGGCGGGGAAAGAAGGGAGGGAGCCTGCTTGGACACTGGGGGGGGGGCGGGGGGCGGAAGAGAGGCGGACCAGGGGGCGGGGAAGTTTCAAACAATTGAACTGGCGGGGTCCGGCCACTCGGGCGAAAGAGGGGGTCCTCGCTCTCGTGGCCCTACTAACGTGGCACGACTCGGTCACAGTAGCCCCGAGAGTCAATTCGGGGACTGGCTGGGAGGAAGGGGAGAGTTTTGCAAAGATTACAGTCTAATCTACGCCAACAGCGGAGCGGAGTCGCGTCGGAGAGCCGGTGCGGCTCCCAACCCCACAGCGGCAGGAAGAAAAACAAACAAATGCTGAGAAGCCGCTTCTAGCAAGGCCGGCTTAAAATAATGCAGGAAGGAGCAGCGCTCCCTGGTTTTCCTTCCCTCTTGCTTGCTGTTACCAGCAAGCCCCCATCCAGGTGGCAGCTCTGCGAGCCCCCCTTCCTTCCCCCACCCCAGCCAGCCCCCTCTCGCCCCCCACCCACGTCTCCGCCCCCCTCCCGGTGGCGGGCCGGGGTGGCGGCAGGGGTGGCGTGGGCGGGGTCCTGCGGAGCCTCCGCCTTCTGGGCGGGCTGGCGTGGCCGGCCTTGGCGCTGCGGGCAGGAGAGCAGTTCCACCCGCCATCCTTTGGCGGCTACCGGTTGGTGCAGTCCGGCCTACAATTCGCTTGCGATTGGTCGCCTGCGCCGTCGATCGGATCTTTTTCTCCCACCGCCCTCAAATTAATAAAACTCAACAAGAGGCTATTGTCTAGCTCTCGTTCTCCCCCAGCTACCGCTGAGAAGAGAAAGATGAGACGCTTGGTTTCTCAGCCTACTAAAAGAGTCCGACAGTGTGTCGGTCGGCCCCGGTGCACCTTTATGGCACTGTCCGATCCTCTGGGAATAGGTAACATTTCTTTCCCCTTAAAGCATTAGGCCAGGGGAGGTGGGGAGCACATGAAGTGTCCATCTAGTGATCACATTTCCTGGCTGCGAAAGATTGATACTAGGGACCCAGAGGGTTGAGAACATCCTGGAACGCTGAAAAGCTACCATTTTACATCTGGGAAAACGAAAGTACAAAGAAATGGTGTAGAGGTAGAACAAGTTGGAATTTGGAATTAAAGGAAGAACTCATTTCAGACTCTGGCACTTATCAGCTAGTGTATGACTTTTGTTACGTCGCTTAACTTTTCTGAGCCTTAATTGTCCTATCTGTAAATAACGGCTGGAAGACATGCCCTATTAACTTACTGGCACTGGTACATGAAAAGAAAATGAAGGGTGTGTGAAAACTGTAAGCCCAGAAAGACTCCACGATATAGGTGTTCCTACTTGTGTGTGAGTGTGTCCCACGGTGGAAAGTCACATCTATTTAAGAATCAAATATAATACTCATCTGTTCTACACATTAGCCTTCAAGGTGTGTACATTTTTTTACTTTATTTTTTAAAAAAATCAACTCTTCCCACAGCTTTGGGGGTAGATATGAAGTTGACTCCCTGCAGTTAGAACAATAAATTACCCCTCTTCTAACCAGGGTAGGTGAGATTTCTTTTTCAAACAGTTCTGCAGTGGCGCCCCCGACCTAAATCTATTGTGGTGCTGGTACTGAAAGAGGAAATCATGCTGTGTATCTCCAAAGTGAACTTGAAAAAACAAATATGAGACATTTACCATGGAAACCACCATTCTCTACAGATCCATATTTCCTAGAAAATGTTACAAGGAGGAAGCAAGGCTAAATGTAAAGGCCTTGACAACTCAAAGCTATTATAAGGAACTCAGTTCAGTGACAAGTGAATCCAGTCCAGTTCAAGCCATGCCTAATGGGAACCTTCAGAGGGGTTATGGAGCAAGGCACTCCAGAGGAAGCTTGCCCAAAGGCAACCCTATCTCACTGTGAACAGGGTCTTAGAGTATCAGCAGTGCAGGAGAAGGAACAGGCAGGTGGCATGCTGTTGGGGTGCCTGGTGCCTTTGCAGCATGCTCTGCTAGACTTACGAAAGATTTAGAAGCAGGAACATGGGCAAAATGGACGCTTGCTATGATTGAGTTTATGAGTGAAGTGATTTGGGTGATTTTTTTTTCATGGTGAAGGTGAGATTATGAGTGTTTGAAAGACTTGGAGACACCCTGTTTGTAAAACAAGGGAAGGTTGCTTGGAGGGGTGACAGCAGTGCTTCAGCGGGTGAGACCGTGCTGCAGACAACCCTCAATCACAGTGGCAACAGGGTCCTTGTTAAAGTGAATCATGCTGTCCAAATGGAAACAGGAAAATATGCAAGTCTAGAATTAAAACAGTACTGACAGGAGCAAGGTGAAGTTACTCCACCGCTCTGCCCTCATAGCCCCTTTCTATCCGAGTCTCTGTGCCTCTTAAATGTCCTTCCGCCTCAGGATAATTTATTTAACCTCATTCTTTTTCATGATAGCTCAGCCATCCATTGCCTAAACTGACACGATTCTTTTACGCCTTCCCCTATTGAGAGGTGATTTAGACCATTCCCTATCTTATGCTGTCATAGAATATGCTGGAAACAAATCCTAGTGGCAAAGACCTGTTGACTGTGTGTGTGGTGTTCCTGTTTCCTGCCTTGAAGTTGCCCTCAAAAGACTTTCCCCACAGATACTGGGACCTCCATACAATGGAAACACCCTAAAACAATTCCTTTAAACCTTCTCCTCAAGTCCTGCCTTGGGCAATTCTGTTCTCCAGAGGGATCCTGAGGGAGTCCAGTGAACACTGCTCTGTACTTAATGGTGGATCTGGCTCCGTGCTGAGTCTCTTTTTAACCTGTGGCAAACCCTTATTTTTTGGATACCTCAGCTTTACCCAGGTTTTCTAAGCGTCTTAGGTGTTCCTTCTCTCATACTATGCAAGATTTCTCTTTGCTTTTACTCCAAAACCCTTTAGTTTGTTTAAAATGAGTTTGAATTTAAAGCTATGCTTTGCAGCTCTACTTTAAAGGGGGGGAGTGGAAGGGGAGGCCAACATCAACAAACATTGATTGAGCTGCTGCTATTATGGACAAGTCTGAAAAAACAAAGAGGGATGAGACTTGGCTCCTGCCTTCAAGGGTATATACATAAAAAGACAACTAACAAGCATGCGCTAAGTGCTAAATGAATGGGATTGACAGTAAAAGCTGTGGAAGTTGAGAGCAGGGAGCAAAAACTAGTTCCAGAGAGTGAGTTTATACAGCAAAGTATGCCACACACATTTAACTAATCCCCACAGCATCCCTGTGTCTTCATATCCTGACTGTAAAATATGGAGCAGCCTCTGGGGGGGATACCAGAAGAATTAACCACTAGCCGTAAAACACCTGTGTAAAGACACGGCTTGCTCAACTGGGTTAGGCGTTAAATACCTGCACATACCAATAATGCATATAGTGATCATTTTAAGCTTACAAGAGTCTCCGTCCCAAACTATCTATCCGGTTTAGCCTTTTTTATTTCTTCCATAAAATGTAAATCCTCCTTTAACATGCAATAAAGGTCAGTGTGCTGGGGGGGAAAAAAGTCAGTGAATGTCTGCCTTGAAGACATTATGCTAAGCAAACCAAGCCCAGCAAATACTGCACAATTCTATTTGATATGAGGTATCTAAGGTAGGAAAATTGCTAGAGGAGGAGGTCATGGTTGTTGAATGAACACAGTTTCATTCTGGGATGATGAGAATGTTCTAGAAATAGTTGTGATGGTTGTATATTCGAATATACTTAGTGCCACTGAATTGTACACTTAAAACTTTTAAAATAGTGAAGGCTATGTATATTTTACCACAATAAAAAAATTAAAGATAACACCCCTCAGGCTCAGTGCCAAACCATACCAATGATGGATGCTGCCAGGCTATATCTAACTAGAATAGCTTGGTGTTTAATATGGGCAAATAATACAAGTTTTAATTTTTTTTTGAAAGTCTGCCTTTTGCCTGCAATGCTTTTATCCAATGTATAGGAAAAGTAAGAAGGAGAACTTGGCTTATAGTCTATTCCCGTTAAAGGAAAGGCCCCCAAACCATACTTTGCACTGGATGACATTCTCCCCACCAGCCAAGTCACCTGGGAGTGTGAAATGAGCACATCCTCCTCTAATTGCCCAGTGAACAGCTAAATCATTTAAATGCATTTACAAACAAAAGCAGAGGCAAGCACATACACCAGGGAAAATAAATCCTAAGGATTTATGGCTCCACATAACTCTCCCCTTCTCCCCCAGCCCCCAAAACCCTAAAATATATCAAACACTGAAAAGCAGTGTTCTCCAAAATATCTCCTTAGGTCAGCTTCCTATTTATTCATGAGGATACTAGCTCTGCACACGGAGAAGCCAAGTGATCAGAAAAGAGCAGCTTTATCTGAAGGGGAAAGGAACAAAGGGACAGACACACACAGGCAATACTAGCATTGAGTTCGATGCTCTTCCTTTTGGATGCCCCTCCACTCCCCTTCCACTCCTCCCCAGCATATGACACACGTACACACACGAGCTCAGGGATGCACACGTGCACACACACGGGCCAGACACAGGAAGTTTGAAGCCTGATCCATGTGTGGAAAACAGCAATGTGGGAATTCAGGAAACAACACCAGAACTATGCTCCAAGGCCAAGACCTGCTCCAGCATTTGGGAGCCAAGTCACTCCTGGGGTACTTGTGGGCCCCAGCAGTTTGGAAGTAAATCTGGTCTAGAAAAATAAAGCTGCCTGCAAAGCTATTCCCCAAGCACCTCCCAGGGTCCTGTTTGAGTAACCTGGGTTCAACTCTTTATGATTTATGCAGGACTTCATTTCAACTTAACTAAATACCATATCTCCTTCAGCAGCTTGAGTTTCTGGAAAGACCCAGACTGTCCATACTTCTCAATAGGGTTTGTTTGCAAAGTCCTGGGTTAGCCAGAGCAAGAGAGTAGTAGGGAGGCCGAGGAACACACATAAAAGTCTGCACTCTAAAAGGTGGTGGGATGAGAGGGAAAATATGATTTAGTCGACAAAAAACAAATCTCTGGGAGCAAGTCAGAGAGAAATCAAATTCCTGAGTCAGTAAAGTCTTTAAAGGTACAAAGTTTGCAGAATTTAAAGGAAGTTTATCCTCTGACATTACCCTTTGCAAATAAACTCTTGATTGATTCGGCATTCTTTCTGTTTCTGCAGTTGCCAGAGTGTCTGAGAGTTGTTATCCCTTTTGAAGGAGAAGAAGGCTGTGACTGACTGGGTAGAGATTTATCTCCTCTGGCACAATCAGCCTTCCCTTCAAGTCTGTCACGGTCCTGTGAGATTCATACAGGAAAGGCCCTTGTTAACGTGCAAATATGCAACCTGGGAAGGGTTAAATATTAAGCCATCTTTGGTGTGCTGTGAAGGAAAAGGTATAGACTTTGGGAGTTACTCAAGCCTCAGTTTTGGTACTTACCAATGAGGTAAATTACTTAAGCACGCCAGCTCACAATTCCCTCATCTGCAAAGTGGAGAATGATAATTTATCCATTATGAGGGGTTGCTGGGAGGATTAAATGAAATAAATGTTGAGAGACCCTATCACAATGCCTGGCATTTTGTACTCAACACGGTTTGTTTCTTTCTGTCAGTCCATTCATTTCAGAGGGAATTCCAAGGGGGACGACAATGGGTTTGTTTAGTGGCTTACTGGGCTTAAGAGCACGGAGCAGAAAGTCTCTCATTTCCCTCTTCCCTATGCACCCTGCTCAGCAGCACGGAAGGGTACTAAACAGATGGACTTTAGCACCAAAGGACTCACATCATAGTCTTCATTCTCTTGCTCACTATTTATGTGACTTTGGGCACATTTTGAAGGCTCCACTTCCTGGTTTGTAAAATTAGGGTGACAGAAACACTGATTTTATAAGATGGTGTTGAAGATGAAATAATAAGGGAAAGATTGGCTGGTATTGTTAGTTGTAATATTTTGTGCACCGTGCTGAGTAGTTTATTTTTCTACCAAGTAGTTTCTAACCTAAAGCAGGGAATGGTTTCAGACAAGAGTGTTGAATATCCTTAAGCAAAGACTGCTCGGTGCTCCCAACTTCCGGGTCTTGGCTAAGGAATTTGGGGTGATGCTGTACACATTCCAGCTTCCAACTGTTGGACCTCTTCACCCCAAGATGTTCACAGTATCTTGGCAAGAGTTGAGTGAAAAGAAGGACCCCAGGAGATGCCCCAGCAGATCCTCAAATAATAGAAACCTTCAGTCTATGGCTCTAGGCCTGGGATATTCAGGCCTCCAGCTTCGTGAACCCCACACTTCTCCTGCTTTAGAATCTGTGCACACACGATTGTTTCTGCCCAGGGTACTCCACATCCCTCCATTCACCTTACTCTCCCCTGCTCTTCACAATCAAGAACTCGATGTTATTTCTCAAGGCCTCAAGTTTAATGTTACTTCTTCAGGGAAATAGTCCCCAAGCAGTAACCTCCTGTGGACGTCTCCTGTTTATCTTCAAACATCCATGTAAATTGTATATTTGATGTGATAAACTCTATCAAAAGTGGTTTTAATATAAAAATGATATTTAAGTTATTCACTAGGTCAATTATTTAACATTGTCTTCCAATCCAGAAATGACTGGGTCTGGAAGAAGCTTAAGCTTTAACCTGTAGCTTTGTGTGCACCTTGGCATGCTCTATTCCTTTAGGGATATCCAGGGATTGGCCAGTTCATGATTTTTTTAGGGTTATTCCTGCATTATTAAGAAGTCATTCCCTGCCACTCCTGGCTGCTGACAGCTGTCAGGACACTGGCAAGTTTTCTGAATGTTGGAGTGGGTAGCTGTATCAAAAGTATCACCGTGGGCCTTCCTGGTGGCACAAGGGGTTAAGTCAGCAGCCACTGCAGCATGAGTTCAATACCCGGCCAGGGAGCTGACCCACATGACACAGCAGACCTCTCCTGACTCTCCCACTGCTCCCCTCAGCAGTGTATTTCAGTAGATCTGCCTGTTCTGCTCCCCACTGGGTCTCTGGTGAATCCTTTCACACTGCACCACACCCCCACACACTTCTGGACTACACCTCAGCTCTTGTATGCATAAATAAATAAATCTTCTTTTAAAAGTATCACCCACATCCCCCAGCCCCTCAGTTCCTTGATCTTGGTGTATTATAGGGCGGTTGGAAATTGGTGTATTATAGGGTGATGAGGAAATGTGGGTGTGAGCTAAGTAGAAGGTGGTATGTTTCTTTGGTGCCTAGCCAATGATTGCTGTGAGATCAGAAGAAAGACAGTGCATGTGTGCTAAGGAGGAGATTAATTGAAGTGTGATGGACTGGCTCAATACTTTGATTGCAAGATGGTTCTAGATGACTTTATGGATGGTGTAACTTATTGTACCTCTGGTAAACCAAGAATAATTTTAGCAAAGGGCAACTTAGTATAATGGAAGAAACAAAGAATGTTTTCATTTAGATAAGATCCCCAAGTTCAACTGATTGTGTTCACCTCACTAGCTTCAATTTTCCCATTTATTGGTCAAACAATAAATTGAGACTCCACTCTATGGTCAATATTGTTCTAAGCCCCGGGGTTGGTGAACAAAATAGGCAAAAATCACTGCAGTTTGCATTGTTGATATGTGGGAATGGTGGATAGACATTTAAAGATCTGTGAGGATTCTGATGTTATCTACACAGTCTTGATATAGGCTAAGTTCTCAATAAATTGTAGTAGCCCTTATTACTATATTTTTAATAAGGCAATCACTATCTGTGAAGTCAGCTAATTTGTAAATAAACTCAAAATTCTATACAAGATGTTGTTAAAAAAGAAAGAAGAAAATGTAGGTGAAGCCAGGTAATTTCTATGTAAGAGATAATAAGTGGTTTGAGCAACGTATGTGAGATTCCTGCCATATACCAATAGCAGGGGGCTCCTGTGAGTTTTCCCACCATAAATGCCGCTGTGGTCTCCTCAGTACCAGTTTCTTCTATGGTAAAATTTAGCTCAGAGTGGCTTTAAGCAGTAGGCTTAAACTCCATTTGGATAAACTTTCCTCCTTTATTATCTGCAGGAGATCAAACAGCATAAATTTGAGATCATGACATTCCCCCGCAACCACACTTGTCATGCTCCTACCCCGGTGAAATTAACATGCTTTGGATGGCCCACCCTTCTAGTCCCATAACCCCCTCTATGGACGCTGTAGTGTGAGGAGGAGAAAAGAAGATATGCCGTTCAGAGCTTTTCATTGCTCATAGTTTCTAGCTTGATAAAACAGAACTTGCAACTTTGACCTTATTGCAGAACAGCGCCGTGACTTACGTTTCATAATTTATGAAGTTCATTTCACGAGGTGTCACTTTCATGTACTGTCACGTTTGCGGGATTTCAAGTACTGCTCCTCCTACCTGTGGGAGTGGAGCAGGCATTGAGTTGGGGTATTGGGGAAACTTTGTGTGTTCGGGTGTCCTCTTTAGCTTCCTTTCCCTTTCCCTAGGCTTCGGTTCTCATCCTAGTTCTTCTCTCTATCAGATTACAGATCACATTGTTGTGTGGCTATTTATTCTCTGGAGTCCCAACTAGACTTTAGGTTCCCCCGAGGTCATGGACAGTGTTTTATTTGCAGCTGTATCCCCAAAGCCGTAGTACAGGCCGTTTCTGGCACCTAGTGGGTACTAAGGAAATACATTTGGGTGAAGGAAGCATGCGTTTCATGACACAAGTATTTGTGTACATGAATCATTTTTAATAATTTTCAATTCCCTATCCTACTTTATGTTTAAATGTAAATCAAAAGTATTTCCTCAGCATCTGGGATCAACTTAGCAGGCAAAGTCATTGCTCTGTAGTCCAGGTGAAAAACCTCTTGAAGCCATTCCAACCCCATCTCAGTGGCTTTCCCTGGTTCCCTCAGCATTAAAAAAAAAATTCATCTACTGGCTTTCTTTGGAATGCAGACACTGGATTCAGAACTATATCAAATTAAAAACCTTTTCAATTCTCGGCCTTCTGAAAGCTTTAACTCTCTCTTGACTATACTGTCCTCTCCTCACTTCCAGTTCTGGAGTGGGTCACCTTTCCCAGGGATGCACTTCTTGGCCAGTCATTTCCCCCCTTGGTGTTTTCTCAGGAAGAACACTGGAAGTAGTGTAAAGGTAGCATTGGGTTTGGTATCCTGAGAGATTTGAGACTGCTCCTGTAATTTACAAGCTGTGCAAATTCACACGAGTAGTAATTTATAAGCTGTGCAAACTCACACGAGTAGCTCAACCCTTCTGAGCCTCAATTTCCTTGTGTGTAAAAATTGGGAGAATAATCTCATGTTTTAGGACCACACTGGATTGTTGTGAACTTCACATCAAACAGTGGTTGTGAAAACACCTTGGAAATTGAAATACTTAGTTTCAGGACACCTGTGGTTAGGGTGGCTACCACCCACACTAACCCTTCCTCCCCCCTCCCCCCAATTAGGCACAAGCATTTATGCAGTCTTAAACACTCTAGCCCTGGGCTATAGCTGGGTGGGGGAGGTATTGTTCTTCCCATCTTCTGACAAGTTGATCTCTGCTTAAGACTTGTTGCCCTGAGGTCTTTTCAGTCAGCATGGGGTGGGGGGGAAGCCCCTCCCTTGGTTCCTCAAAAGCAGATTTGTCAGGTGCTCTTCAGATACCCTGTGCTTTCTACCTTAGGGCCTGTTTGTCCTCCTTAGTGAGAAATGGTTCCTGTGGGAGAGGGGGGAAGGGAGCATTTCCAACCTCTTCCTCTTTTGCACCAGAGCTCCCAGGGTCCCCAGTCTCCAATTTTTCAGGCATAATTTCTTTACATCCATCAGAGCTTACCCCATAAGGTATTGTACATGAATCCCAGGCAGGTAAGTTACATTTTGCAGAGATTTCACTTATTCCCAAAGTGCAGCCTCAGCTGCTTGGTAATTACAAAGTCCAGGCCTTCCCTCTGCCTTTGTGGTCAAAAAACACCCTAAGTATTTGCCTCTTCCTGACCCCAGCTTCCAGACTGCCTTTGGGTTTGCTCTGAAAGCTCCCGGGGGAGTTCCCCTGCCTTAATTTGGCCAGATGCTCAATGTCCTGCTCAAATCACACTCACCTTTTTTTTTTTTTTTTGCACTTTGAATAACTTTTGCACAGACCTTAGAATGAGTCAAACCTACCCCCCCCCCCCACTAGTTCTTCCTGCTGATGCTGGAGGAGTTTCCCTTTGCAGGCTGAAGGGCCCTGGTTAGTCTATGCTATTCTTTGTCTCCTACAATTCCTCCCCATTTACCCTAGAGGGTTTCTAATGCTGATTCTGCATAGTCGATTTTACCACAAGTTGAAATCTAATTGAAATTTACATACACACCATCTTCTACAGCAAGGGTGTGCAAACTGCTACTAAGAATTTTTTTAAACAATTTTAAAAGGCTGTTAAAGGAAACGAAACAGAACGAATAGTCTGTGACCCAGACGGTAGGGTTATAGCTTGCAAAGCCTAAAATATTTACTATCTGGCCCTCTATAGAAAAGGTTTGCTGACTCCTAAAGTTTTTCCCAATATCCAAACACAGAGTTTGACCCTATCACCTTCTTTCCCAAGGTTACAGGAAATTTCTGACTTATTTATTGCCACATTTTACCATCTCATCTATCTCTTCCATTCAATTTCCAGTCTAGCCATGAAGAGTTTAAAAGGTTTCTGTTCTACCTCCTTAACTCACATTTCATTTCTTTCCCAGTGAATAAACTAATTTCCTTCGGTGAGAGCAGCTCCCCACTCCCTCCCCTCCCACCTCTAATTAATATCCCTTTGGCTTTGGTGGACACTTTGGAAAGTGAGAGCTCCTTGTTCATTTTCACAGTCTTAGAAAAATGCCCAGTGTAATTTGAAGACGGAGCAGATGTTAAATATGGGGAGATTTTTGTAGACGACTAAACCATGGAGACACTTAAAATCCCCCTGCAAATGGAGACTAACTCTGTTTCACCCACAAGGTGATTTATTTCCATAGCTCTTTGGAAGAAGGCAGGATCAGTTTACTAGAGCTCAGCTTACTCAGCAGAAGGGCTAATCTCCTCTGTTAAAATGTATTTTCTGCTGAATTTAATCTTACTCTCATTGGTTTTCCTTGTGCACTACCTTCATAATTACTGAGAGTGGACCACACCTAAAGAATGTTGCCAAACTCAAACAAAGAACATCAGCAGCTAGTCCAAACACAAATACCTACCGGACAACTATTAGATACTTAGCACAGCACTGGTGCCATGCTGGGGTACAAAGCTGTTTAAACGTGGACTCAGCCTCCAAAAACTCTAGGGTAGCTGGAGAGATCAAATGCTAAAATAACTATTACTATTATACAATTAAGATGAGTGAATAACCTAGATTTTAAATAGTCTTTCCCCATTGTTCCATAGCATATACACAGTTGTCAAACTATCAGTTTTTCAGAATATATGATCATTGTAACCATATATAATTGTAATGCTTATTCTTAATAGGGAAGAGAAAGAAGACAATTGTATAAATTTTGATTGGCAAAGAGGGTACAGATTCCTGTGAAGATTTCTGGAATGACTATAGGCAGAGAAGTTACAGAAGAGAGCATTTCCGATCTGGTGGAACAATAGCATTAACAAGGGTTTACAACCTGAAAAAGTCTCCTCTGTTTTTTGTGCAAACCAATAGCCGTGTAGAGGCTAGGAGAAATTCAGTTCGGCTATGCAAAGTAGGACCAGATTTTTGAGGAACTTGAATGCTAACTAGAACAATTAGAACTTGTTCTTTTGGAGGTTTCAGAGACTGATGAAAGTGTGTTTAATGAGGAGTAACCTGCTAGTGGTACAGAATAGTTTAGAGGAAGACTTTACCAAGCATTAAGAACAAAGGGGATCAAAGCCAGGACTGTGCGATTCTTACTCGGTTTATTTGTCCTTGTTGCATAAATTTAGCAAGGAACCAAAAGTAGCAGGTACCAAGTTTGACTTTCTTGGGTCTTTTATCATCTTGTGAAAAAAGTCTTAACCACTGCTTACACCACATTTCACAACCCAAGTCCATGCACCTATCTTGGGTTAAAAGCAGCTAGAATGAACTGGGAGGGAAAGACTAGTTGGACAAAACCATGAAAGTGGTCCAAGAATATCTAGCAGTTTCTCTCTTCCACCCCTTACATCTCTTTCACCTGCTATTGAGCATTCAGAAGCCAAAGACTTTTTATGACCTCACAGAACAACAAAATAACATGCTGACTAATGATTCTATAATCAATACCACCTGCTACATTTGTTCCCCGATCCATGTATCCAACTGCCTGATGAAACCCTCTGTATGTTTGGTGGGCATCTTGAGATTAGTATGTATAAAAGCAAATTTATCGGCTGCCTCCATCCTACCCATGAATTATCATCTGCCTTTTCCTGTATCCCTCCATCTGCATGAATGATACCACCATCTACTTTGTTGCCTAATTACCTAATCCAGAACCACAGGAGACAAACATCTTCCTTTCTCCCTCATCACCAATCACTAAAACAACCCAAATCTCCATTCTATTTCCACTGCACTGTCTTGTTTTTAGATCCTTATCACTTAAAGCAGTCTCTGCTCTCTGTCTTTCTCCCATCCCACCCTGATGTCCCATATCCACACCAGATAGAGAAGCATATTTTTATCTTTTTTTTAGATTTATTTATGCATACAAGCTGGGATACAGGCCAGAGGCATGGGGCGGCAAGAGGGTTCACCAGAGACAGAGTGGGGAGCAGATCAGGCAGATGGATGGAAATACACTGCTGAGGGGAGCAGCGGGTGAGGCAGGAGAGGTCTGCTGCGCCATGTGGGAATCTTCCCAGAGGAGCATCGAACTCACATTGCCGCTGCCGACAGCTCCACAACGCAGCACTTAACGGCTGCACCACCAGGGAGGCCCCAGAAGCATATTTTTAAAACATAAATTTGATCTGGTCACTCTATTGAAAAGTCTTCAGTACTATCCCATACTCCTTTCAAGATAAAACCAAACTCCTTAGCTTGGCTCACAAGCCCTCTAACTAATCTCACTCACTTTTCTTCACAACTCCTCCCTTATTTTCATCTACACAGAGGAGTTCTTTCTCTAAATACCTGTTTATACCCCAGTGCCTTTGCACATATTGTTCTTGCTTTCATCTTGCCGTGTCATGTCTATCTCTGTCTCTTTCTGACTCTTGCCTCCACCCTGCCTCCACCCAAATCCTTTGCTTGTTTATTTTCCTCTTTTCTTTTGAGACTCAGCTTAACCATTACCTGCTCAGAAAGCCTCCCTTAACTCTCCTAGTGTGGGTTCGATGCCCTTTGGCCTCTGCTCATACACTGAATGTAAAACTAATCACATTTATTATGTTGCAATGCTCTATCTCTAACTAGAAAATGAGGTCCTTAAGGCAAAGAAGCCATGTGTTTTTTTTCTAGCCATATGCATTTAA
Source organism: Scalopus aquaticus (assembly GCA_004024925.1). Lineage (NCBI taxonomy): Eukaryota > Metazoa > Chordata > Mammalia > Eulipotyphla > Talpidae > Scalopus > Scalopus aquaticus. Next base: position 352 of record PVIJ01003848.1, on the reverse strand, counting down.
CAAATCCATCAGCGTATTTGTTAATTGCAATGGATGAATGGATTTAAACACATCCACAGAACTGCACAAAGGGGTGATAGCCGATCCCTTCTGGAGACCAGGTTTGATAGGTAGAGAGCTAGGAAAGCGTGATGGTGACTGACTGACGATTGGAAATATGGGGGTGGGCAGTCTTGGTATGTGGAGCATTAGGGGATGCTGTGAGCACAGAGCAAGTCATACTGTAAGTACCAGAGAAGTGGAGAGGGTGGGCACTGGCAATACTGGCATTCCTGTTGCAAGAGAGAAAGCGCACAGCCTGGAGAGGACAGACAGCTGACTTCCTGACCGGTGTGAGGCCACCTATGAGATA